>JAIKVE010000768.1:0-16267 GCA_024679115.1 Phytophthora pistaciae | reverse complement strand
CAACTGGCGTCGTGCGGGCTGCACGATGGCGACCACGTAGCATTGTTATGAGTTTCTTTGATATATTATACGTGTATTTAATACATTTTCTTAATCATTAATGTAATCGTCTAGCGGCTCGCCTTCCGCGCTCATATTTATCCCATGCACGCTCATACATCGGCTCATATCGGTGCCTCGTCGTGCTATCGCTCCTCCGATAGCAAATGTACCAGAATTATGGTACATGTCCGATAAGGTCGGATAAATCGAAAATATGCGTGTGATACGCTTTTATCTTGGAATTTGTATGGCCAAACACATATTTTGTGAGTCCCTCCGACCCGATACGTCGGATGGCGTCGTTTATCGGTCCTACCTAACCCTATAGAAAACAATCGGCGGAAACCCCAACGTAGCCACACTGTTATTGGCCGAAATAAAATAGTAATATGTAATTGGTTGTTAATGGGCATACAGTAAACAAGTATGGTCGGATAAGTCGCCATATTCATCGTTAACGAAAAACATGCAAATTTGGCTCGAGTGCCATGTGCGCTCGAGCCAGTAAATTCAACAATGAGCCCGTCCGTGGCGGGGTCCACTATAAAAAAAGTACTGTAAAAATAACCGTTGATTGGCGGATCATTTGACCAATGAATGATGGCCTATTGGAGGCGGATAGACACGCGGCCAGTCAGCGGCCGCCAGACAGCACAATCCTGAAGACGCTGCCGACAAAGCAGTCGCCCTCTCAGTCTTCATTTTTTTAAACCTACTGCCCAGACCTCCTGGCTGGACTCACTACCGCCTCGGCCCGCGAGCGCGTGCAGCTGCCCCCCCCCCTCGACGACGAAGCTCAGTGGGAGAGCGCAGGGCTTTGCCCTAAGGTTGCTGGTTCGACTCCAGCCGTCGCCATATTTTGTCATCGGGTGGAGGCAAGCAGGTCGGTGGGTGTTGTACGCTTTGGCTTGCGCTTATGTATGTGTTTGTATGTGTTTGTATGTATGTATGTATGTATGTATGTATGTATGTATGTATGTATGTATGTATGTATGTATGTATTTTTGTGTTTATATGCACGGAGAGGGGCACGAAGCTATAATGTCTAGCGGCTAGCTGCCTGTGCCTGCATTGCCTGGTCGTTGCGGAAGAGCTTTAGGAACTACAATCGCTCCAAATCGCAGCTGAAGTTGTCCCGAGTTTTTGTCGGAAGCACAAAAATGTTAGCCATGGATAGCGGTCGAATGATCTCACCTTTCGCACGCAGGATCGCGTTGTAGACTTCGCGCATGAAGTACAGCATAAAGATGCCACAGTCGTAGCCGTTATCCTGGTGTGGCTTGGTGTAGTGGGCATTAACCTTGTATGTGATCTTGTTCACGTTGTACTTCTCCAATGCTCCCTTTCGGAAGTAGCCACCCAGAATTCGGTGGATTCGGTCGGTATCCACATGGAGTATAACCGGTGCCAGATCTTTAATTGCGAGAACCGGGTTCTGCATGACGACGAAACTCCAAGGGAAGTCCATACACACAGGTACCAAGATTGTCCGAAACGTCTTGTACGGGAACTTCGCAGTCATTCCGCAGGACGCCTCATAGGTTTTCCCCATATGTCGTTTGTTGGCCTTGTAATTCATGAGAATGTTCCCAAAAGCTTGCCATCGAAGTTGTATGTAGACCCGTGAGCCTCGATAAACTCACGAATAAAGTATACGATGACAGTGTCATTCGGCCACACTTTAGGTTCGAGTGTTGCCAGGTCCCTTTCCTTTTGACTCGCATCCGGTGTAGCTCCCGGTCCCGCTTAAAGCAAGGTGCCATGGTTTCGCATACCAGGGAGGTACCGACTGCTGCTCGTTCGCGAAGGTTCCGATGATAACGGTCCACCTTCCTCAATGACCACAGGGGAGGCTTTACTCCCATCGCCTTTGCCATCGATGGGTTTTTCGGGCATACTCGACACGTCGGGAGTGGGTTTTTCGGGCAGACTCGTGGGGTTTTCGGGCATACTCGACACGTCGGCCGCGGGTTTTTCGGGCAGACTCGACACCGTCCTGGGCCACTTAGACGCTGGGGATTCCTGAACAAAACTTGATGCCTTCGACTTTTTGGGGTATCGCGCAACATGATTCGCCAACTTGTTGCGAGCTATAAACCGGGTGAGCCAAGAGTTTTGAGCGCCCTCGACGTATCGCTCACCCCGGGGGCTACTCGCGCACACTCGATGATGATCTCGCTGCGAGACATTCGATTGGCGGCGGCGGATCTTTGCTTTACCAAGCAACCACTGGAGCTTCAGAATCTTCCGTCGGTGGGAGTACAGACAACGACGGATTGATACGGCGGCACTGACTGCCATCCGCCATACTAAAACGTTTGACGTAAAGTCCGGCACCAATTTAGAAAACCGATCTGATTGGCTGAAAAATTATTTTTGTAGACATAAAATGATCAAATCGCCGTATGTATTGCAACGACACAGCATCTATTCAAATGCTAATCTCAGGATACTGAGGAATAGCTTTCTTAAAGCTACGAATTACGACTTCCTCGGAGATCTCCTCCCAAGCAGCAATTGTTGCGCGAACCGCGCGAATGCGCTTTTCCTTTGCGGTGCCGCTGGTGATGCCGCTCCAGTTCGTACGCATCTTGGCTTTAAGCGGCCCCACAACCCCAACATCTAAGGGTTGGCACGCTGCCGTGCTGTTGGCTGGTAGCGGCACCACTGTAGCGTTAGCAACCTCCGCCACGACCCGCTGCCCCTCTTCAGACACGTGACATTCGAAGTTGTCCAGAAGGAGGACAGCGGGTCCATCAACTTCGTACCTGAGCAGCTTCTCCACGTAGAACTGCCAGGTCCGCGCGTCCATCCACGCGTTTTCTTGGACCGTGTAGAAGTGGCCGTCCGGGTAATCCTCGAACTCAGTCGCCTCGATGCGGCCGCCAACCATGCCGCGCACGATGAACAGAATTGGCAGCTTCTTTCCTAGAAAATCATAAATAATACAAAAAATAAAATCCATTTAGTACATCAACAACAGTATAATTTACACAAAACCAGGAAACCTTACCATCCGCACGAATTGTAAGCACTGCCGTCATCCGACCGGCATGCTTCGAGGTGTTGGCGAGCCTGGCTGGGTCCTGCCTCCCGCGACCAGCCCAAATTCTCGCGGGGGGCATGTCAAAGTTGATGGCCGTCTCATCAACATTGAGCATGCCCTCCGGTCCGTACGCAGCGTACGTCCGCCAGAACTCCAGCGCGAACTCTGCGCGAGTCTGCTCGAGGTCATCCGTGCTTTTCTTGGCAGTCTGCGGCTTCTGCGAAGTAAAACCATGACTTGAAACAAAAATATTGTTAAATATCACATTAAAAATACACAATTAGATAAAACGAGAGAAATTACCGGATAGCTAGACGCTCGCACATGCGCTGCAGTGCCAAGATCCCGCTCCTCTTGCCTTCCATGTACTTGGCCACCCACTCGGGCTCAATCTGCCACATGTGCTCAATTATGCCACGGGTGGTGAGAGCCAACAATACAAACGAAATACACTTAGAATTGTGGTTATCCAGAATATTAGTAGAACAAACTTACCTTTTCATCACGTCGCGTGTCTTTCATGAAGGTAACGATGGCAGGGACGTCAGGAAAGAGCACCTTGCGTCCCTGCCCCTTCATAGTCTTGGAGGTGGCGTGGCCAGTAAAGCTGAGGAGCTTTTCAGCCTGTCGCCACCACCCATGAGCAGTGCCGCGGGCGCACCGTAGCTCGCGGGCCACCTCCTCTACGCCGACTTCCTTCATGCGGAGGACGGCAGCGCGTTCTCGCGGACGCTGTAAGTCCGCTGCTTCTTCGTGGGAGTGTCGTTGGCGTCCATTGCGAATCGGAAAGTGCCAGCACGCCCCCAAAAATTAAGAGCCGCAAAGTAGGCTTTTACCAGAACCATTAAAAATTAAGGTGTTTTGATTGGCTGATAATATAGTTTTTAAGTCCAGTGATTGGATAAAAATATTTTTCTTTTACTATGGGGGCGGCTATGAAATGCTGGCTTTTGCATTGCCGTTTCAATCCGTCGTTGTCTGTAATCCAGGCCGCACCACTTGTCTGGCCCATGGATCACCCTCGGTAGAGAACGTCATCTTTGGCGTCTATGTAGCCCAACAGCGTAGTACGAGGAATACCAAATATTTTGGCAGCGTCTTCAGGACTCCAACCATGCTCCTCCACCGCTACAACGAACTCGATCCTCTCTGCTATTGTATGCTGCTGTGTGCCCGTGTAGTCCATCTCGCGCTATTTTGAATAGTGAGTGGCATCATTTTTCTACCAATCTCGACGAGGTTTATTGGGTCATTGAATCAAGGTTTTTCGCGTATCATCGGCAAGGTTTTTCTGGTAAACTCGACTTTCGACCAAAAGATTAAGGTTTTTCGCGTATTCTCGGCAAGGTTTTTCTGGTAAACTCGACTTTCGACCAAAAGATTAAGGTTTTTCGCGTATTCTCGGCAAGGTTTTTCTGGTAAACTCGACTTTCAACCAAAAGATTAAGGATTTTCGGGCTTACTCGACGCCCGTAGACACGCCACGTAACACATTCAGTCTGGATTTTGCTGGTGGCGCACAGAGCTCGGTACGTCGCTACGGACGTCTCTGTCTGGTTTACTGTCTAACTACCTCTAACACGTCTTGCGTATACCCAGGGGCGGGATCACAGGTTGCTGTGGTTTGGAGTAGGCGTTGTAACGCTCGACCTTCGCGTTGATGTCGCCCGAGCGATGGAGGACACGCAGATGCTTGACGACGGCGCTAGAGCCACGCGACGTGATGTTGCGCTCGGCGTGGAATGCGTAGATGGCCCCCTCCGCGCGCTGCCCTAGCTCGAGAACACGATCGCGGTAGCCGGCAGAAGTGGTATCCACCGTGAAGCCCTCCGCCTAATCAGCTTCATGAAGGCTACGAGCAGCTTGGCATCGGACTTCTGATGCTTCGAGATCTGCGCCTCCCACATCCGCGGCTCCTGGGGGTTCCACGCAAACCACGTAGCATGAAGGTGAGTTGCGGACCCTCGTCTGCGCTTGGGCTTCTCTTGATCTTGGCTGGACTCTTGCTCACATTTCTTACTCATGTTTAGCGCTTTGTTCCCATCTACCTTTGCTTCTAGGTTATCCCTGCGCTCATCCTGGCGTTTTATATGCTGCATTAACTGGTCAATGACACGGCGCTGATGGTCGATGATCTTGCTTGAGTTGCTTGGTTCTTGGGGCGATGGCTGTGTTTGTTTCTGTCTTGGCTTAGGTTCTCCGTTCCCAGAAGACGCAAGATGCGATGACCACGCTAGTATCTCAGCGATCGAAGCCCCCGCGCTAACAACAGCAACTTCGATGCGCTGGACAGCAACGCCTCCAGCTTGAAGCTCCTTCATTTGGGGGTAGTGGGGAGACGAGGTACGCTGTGAGAACGTCAGCCACTTGCTGACTGATGTTGTATCTTTGAGCTTTACATCTTGTAGCAGGTCGCGAACAACATCTTCTGGACTGCAAAAATCTTCTGCTGTGTCTCTGCATCAAACGGCTTCAAGTTCAGCGCTTTCACCTCTGCCTTCGTGCTGTATCCGCTGAGAGCCTTGCTAACCTTGTGGTCTTCCCTGCTCGTGTTGGAGATGTAATTGAAGCCCTTGATCGGCGTGCTCATGTTCCAAGCGCCTCGGTCGAAGATCCAGCGATGCGTCAGATCGTGACAGCCGTTCCTATGCTGCGCGCCACCCGCCGGAACGAGTGCGACATGAGAGCATCGATTACACCAGCTCTGTGTGCAATGCGGTCCAGGCTGCGGTTGCCGTGCGTGAAGATCGTCGGTGTGGTGTCCTTGCGTGCAGGTGTAGCGGAAGCAGGCGCAAGGTCGGCAGGTGCAAGGGTGCTCCCAAGATCGGCGAACTCGTCTGGTTGGTCTAGGACATCCACCGTGGTGTTGCCGGGGAGAAGTCGACCGCAGCTTCAACTTGGACGCAGGTAAGTTGCCGATCAAGCTGACGGACGGCGCCGTCTGGGTGATGATCGCCACTGCTATCGCGTGAAGGGCCAAGTGACGAAGTCGGTCCCTGGGAACAGCGAGAGTCCCTGTTCTTCGGACGTCTTCAGGCGTATGAAGCGCACGAAGAATACCTCAGCCGCGTCGATCGAGAGGTTCTGTTTGCGGACAAGCGACAAATCGGAGGCGCGACCAAACAGGTACCACAGCAGACACAGCAAAGCGGCGTCTTGGTAGTCACTAGAGGAGTGTGCGTGCTGATACAAATACAACATCATCTTTTTTAAGTCACGCTTTGAGCACAGTGGTGCTTTGTTGACTACTTTTCCGTCTCGCTTCATGCAGTAGCTGTCCAGAGTCTTCCCCATGCTAAGCAACTTTGCTTCGACAATATGTCGTTGCGCAGGAAATAGCTCGAACAGCCACATTTTGCTCTGTCTGAAGTACTGCATGGCAGTGTTCCGAGCAAGCGCTTTGCCCTTTTACCCTCCTTGAATGCACGGTACATACCAAACATATCCTATACAGACACAAAACACTTACCCGTACCATCTTGCTCAATGCATTGTCTAACATAGTCAAACTCTAAATGGTCACTTTTCACAAATGCCATGAATGTACTGATGGCAGTGTCTTTCGCGCGCTTAGGTCCATTCTCAACCGCCGCATGCGGCCGCACCGCATCGCACAGTTTTGTACCATGCGGCCGCATCGGTTGAGAACGAATTTGCGGCCGCATTTGGGGCAACCACCCTATCCCCAACAGATGCGACGCGTACAATCTTAATAAAGCTCACCTTTGGAAACTCCTACCGAGTACTAGTAACAAGCCAAACGCTGGAGAGCGAAGTCCGCAATGGTCTTCTTCGACCCCATCGCGCACACTGTGGAGTATGCAGGGTAACCCTACGGTGCGTTCTCTATCCAAATGCTGCGACGAACTCGAAGAAGCTAATATGTATGCTACTTGTGTGATTGCAGCCATCGCAAGGAGGAGCGCAGCAGTTTGGGCTTCCGCAGCAAAGCCCGTCAGGCAGATTCATGGGCTGAGTCCTGATCCAATCGGCTCTACACAACTTTCAGCTCCAACGACACCTGCCCAGTGCTTCCTATGGCCCGGAAAGCAGTCCTATTCAGCCACGTAATTTGCAGGTAGAACTCGGGCAGATGCAAGCCGACCCGGACTGCGATGCCGAAGGCGTGGAAAGCTCCGATGACAGCGACATAGACCCACTATCGACACCAGCAGTGGATTACGAGAGCTGGTCTGTTGATGAGTTTAGAAAAGAGTGTACCCACAGGAAATTGAAACTGAAGTCGTCGATGAAGAAGGACGAGCGCATCGCAGTGTTGCGGCGGTACGATGCAGCACATGCAGCAATGGACGACGTTATGCTCGGTGATGCAGGTCTTCCCACCGGCGAGAACGCTGTGTCTAGACGGACAAAGCACTGCATGTATAGAATGATCAATTTCTTGTTCTCGGACGAGTTTGCTACGCGCTACAGCCAACCGGGTAATATCTTTCTCTTGCTATTTTGCACAAAATCTGCAATGTATTAACCTGATTTACTCGTTGTAGGTGATACCGCTCCGCGTTATACTGTCGATAGCAAAAACGTCAACGCCAAGAGCACGTTTTGGCAGGAGTTCCGTGCGGGTTACATCCAGACACTACCGAAAACGCACGAGTGAAATTTGCTAATGTTTGAACACGAGCTCTTTACTGGGATTAACCCTTCTGTGACGAAGCCCCACTCGGCGGAAAAGTTGTTCGGCATGGCAAAGGAGCTACTGGAAAAGTACTTCACGGCTGAACAGCGTTTTACGAAATCTGGCCAGCACGAGAACGAGTTTCACAAGTTCGTCGACAATCAGGGCGCTGTGCTCTATCTACGCATCTGGCTGAAGGTATGTTTCCGTACTCTCATCTCTCAGTCATCTATTTTACTAAGTTCTCTTTGTTGTGTATCGTATGTAGCTGAAACCTGAGCTCATTAATTTTGTGAAAGGGGGCCTTTTTGAGGAGGACGAGCTCGATACTTTGGACCTTACAACATCTACAACTTCGGTACTGTGGTAGCCAAATCGCCGAACTACCGGTACAAGCAGAGAGAAGGCGTTGAAGCTCTGAAGGAAGTTGCTTCGGCGTTGCTGATGTACGTGACCGACCGACGAGACGAAGCTGCACGTGCCCGTGATTCAGCAGCAAGTGCTTTGAGCCAGCGGTCCCAAGTACTAAGTATGGTTGGGGATATCAGGAAACAACTGGGCGACATTGATAGAGCTATTGTCGTCTCTCACGGCGACGAGGAGGCAACTGCACGTCTCCTAGAAGATCGAAACCTCTTGTGACAGGAGCGAGAGTCGTGGATCGAGAAGCTGGGGCCTGCAAACAGCTAAACCCCAAAGACAGAGATCTCAATCCACTATATACCAAAACAATTGCATGACACAAAAACTAATGCAATATCTATTAGCTTTTATCTTTTGCCTCCCTAGCAATATTATATGCTGGCCGGTGCAAATCGTTTGCGGCAATATGTTGCACTATAATAGTCCGCGTGGCTTCATCCAGCAACTGGATCACCTCACCGCCCTCAGCCTCGAACTCAGCATGGGTGTAAGAGAGGTCTCTGCACTGATTCCATGTTCGAAGTTCCTTGCGCATTGATTTGACAGTTGAGCGCGCGCTGGCTGGACCCTCCATAATGCGCTGCTCTACGCAGAAATTGTGCAGTCGCATACACGCGTGGATCACATCGGTGCGTGCTTGAGTAAAACACAAAGTGGTCGCTTCAGGATCCTCCACTTGTTGACTAGTAGACCAAACGCCATCTCGATTCTGATACGACATATAGAAGTTGTCTCGGTCCGGTCTATTGTTCAGCTGGGCCTGGTTGAAGGGTGTCAACACCGTTCTGCTTTGTGTGTACGCATTGTCGGCGACAACAAAATACGGACCCTGAATTTTAGACAGCAAATTGCTGAGCGACCACTGCAGAAACGCGACAGAGTCGCTCCTCCCCCCAGGCGCACGGCATGCCATCGCTGTGAAGCGACACAGGTGATCCGCACAAGCCTGTACGTTTAGGCCGTATCGCTGATAATGCCCCGAAAAAAACGAAACAACGCGACCACACTCAGAGCTTCGTGGTACACGAATTGGGCACAACCACCCATAGATAGCCCCAATACAGCCCGGAATTGCGCCATTCGTGCTTATCGGCCGAAATCCATCCGCCGCTAATTCCATTTCGTCATTAGTTAGATGAAAAAGTATTGCCAAAGACCTGCAATTGTTGATAGCGGCTAGCACAGCGTGAACGATGCGATAGAACCCTGCTCGACTGGTTCCAGTAATTACTCGAATGTGATGATAGCTGCCGCCAGCAAGCCAACTTATGCACGTCTGAAGCATGCCCGCGGGGGAAACGGGGGGTTCGCCAAGCGCTCGACGCGCAGATTGTAGAGGGTCTACGGCCAGATCAGCACCAACTAAAGTCAACAATCTCTCGAATCCAGCGTAACTCATCCTGTAGTACTGCTTAAACTCTCCTTCCAGTAAAAGACGCTCGGCGTGTGTATCCCAGTCGATACGCCGGTGAACAACTAGCATACCGCTAGACTCGCTTTGCTCCACAACAGTGAGGACTGCGGCAACGACCGGTAAGATAACTCCACAGAACTCGTCGTCATCACTGACGTGGCAGGTTGCAATGGTTTGGTTCATTCTCGGAGACTGGGTTGTTGGCGATGTCTTCACTTGCGGTCTGAAAGCGTCTTGGGCTCAGAGTGGTGAATCAGACGTTGGAGCTACACCAGATGGTGCGCTCTGATTGGTGGGTCCTCATGCGTCCCCCACCCTCGCTGTGCGGCAACTTGGCCGCATGCGTCGAATTCGACGCATGAGCGTCTTTTTTTGCTCCCCGACGCATGCGGCCGCACGGCAAGTTAGCCAATCGCGCACCCGTATTTCGACGCATGCGGCCGCATGAGCCGGTCGAGAATGGACCTTAGTGTTGCCCGGTTTGAGCTCGCCCAAGCCCATCCTCGGCGACGCGGTCGGATAGGGAGCAAATATGTAAGTGATATGCTCTACAATAGTAGTTTGAACAGAGATACACATATTTTTTTAGGCCCTCCGACCCAATACGTCGGAACGGCTGGCGTAGAGGACTTACCTAACCTTATATGATGTGATTGGTCAAAACTGTTATACTTCGGTATTGTGATTCGTTGTTTATAAATAACAATAGGTGATTGGTCGATCGCGAGAGACTGCACCACATACACATTTTAATTATGGTCGGATAAGTCGTCATATTCATCCAGACATCATCTTGTATAGTAAATGGTTATATTTATTTTACTGTGTTAAATGAGACAGCTTACGATCGGACACCTGAAAAAATCTCAGTTTAGAATCCCCCCTCGAGGAATTCCCATACTACATTTGATACTAACGAAATACCACAAAGCGATGTGAGACCTTAAAAGGACTGAAATCAGTGGTACATATATATAATTCCTACTCCCAATGCTGTAGCATTAGGACGATGAATTCGCTTTAATAATTATTGGTTGCGGCAACACCTTGGAAGTAGTTCAGTTCTAGTTGGCCGCTGCGAGTGGCACCCGTTGTCCATTCCCTCCGCAAACGAAATTCGGGTTGTCCAAAGCGTCGAAAGCCCATCACATGTTTAGTCCTCCCACGAAGCTAATCTAGCATCTTTTGCTGAAATATGGCTGTGTCGCCAAGGAGGTTGCTCTCCCGAAGCAACGGCGCAAAGAAGCTATGCGACTAACAAGTAACGTGAACAGCATCAAGCGTGAGGTCGATAAGGTGAGACCTTGGGCAGAGGAGGATTTGGAGAACAAGAAGTCAAGAGAGGACGAGAAAATCAAGAACCCTTGCGGCGACGCGACAGTACCCCCTCTGGGCCATTGTTCGTGTGGGTCACTGCCCTGGACAACTTGCGGCGGGCTAATGGGAGGACAGCTTTAGCTGGCTTAACAGCCTAACCAATTTTATTTCAGCGGTCGGGGGGGCCCCCCCAACTTTAATTGGCAAATGTCGCCTGAGTCCATAGTCCACAAATTATTGGCTACCGTAACACAACGAAGTTTGTACATATCGTGGCTAGTTGTTTCCACAATGTCGATTGTATCCATCGTGTGCACCACACACAGGAGTGAGCAGTTCTTGAATATATAAATTTATTCGAAAAACCAGAAAGGATAGGGTTGGAGTCAACTGTGCATTTTATCGTTGTAAGTGAACTTTTACTCAAAATCGTTGAAATAACAACTAACGGGGTGCTCTTTTTTGCGCGTCTGTTTCGCCAATTGGCTTTGGCTTCGTCTTGACCAGCTCTAAATCACATGAATCCTTGTTGTGTAAATTTATATTTTTCAGTATCGCCGGAATGCATGGCCACAACGCGCTCTACACTGTCCTCCCAGACCAGCGCTTCGCCTCTAGTTAGCCAGTTTAAAGCAAATTCGCTCTTATTTAGCCACCTGCTCACTCAACTTCCTAAAGTATAAAGGCGCTTGAATGTATCTTGGTACTTGTATTTCACCCAGTGCATGCATCGATCCCCTATAGGTACCCCACTTCGACCGGGTTGTCCGTGAAAACTCCTTTTTTAAGCACTTGCGTCCAATGCTTACAGTCACGCCTGACCATGTAGCTTACCAGCTCGAAGCATAAAATACGCTGCCAAATCCTAGCGAAATATCCAATAACTTCTATGTTTCTGTTTATTGTGCTCTACGCGATAGCGGCACGTGACCCAGCGTAGAATTATCGGCGATATAGTCATAAACACGACCGTATCAATCCTCGATGCGATCCATTTGAAGCATCAATCCCGGCGCGGAACGAAGAGGGGTTTTAAAGCTCTACACACACCGTCATTATATGTACGACCAAGGAGGTATGCTCTACGAAATGTATCGTGCATACACAACAAGAGAAAATTATAATGAAGTCGAATAGGAGCTTGTTGCGTTTTCAACCAATCTCCCATCTAGTCATGTTGATTGATGTGGCTTGTATCACGAACGGCTTCTCTTTGAGCGTGCTGGAAGCCATGAAAAATACAGCGCGCAAAGATATCACGTTGAGGAATGCACAATCCCTGGCAAAAAGAAGAGAGTTTGGTACGAACTTTGACCCCGGCACCAAGGAGCTAATCTCAACTACACCCGCCTCCGGTTCCGTGTCGCCCTGTGTTTAAAGCGTCGGTATTTTGTTCGCATTTTTACGTACACGGTCAACCATTGCGCAGCGAATTCCATAGGTCAAGTCGAACTCGAACTGCTCGTGCACTGGTTCGTTACTGGGTATCACCGCAATAATGACCTCCTCGATATAACCGTTTCAACGACACTTTATCAACTCAACAAAATTGGTAATAGAGGCTTAAATCTTATTGTATTCTTCTTTATTGCTTGATAAGATGTTGCTATCTTGGATTATAGTAGGATTTTGCTAAACTCGGGAGCAGCCATCGATTGGGATATCTTAGCTTTGGTGACAGCGAAGCCCTCGTCAATCGTGAACTTGTCATTTTAGTGATGCTTTTGCGTGGACTTTTCGACCGCTCTCCCGTCCGAAAAACCACCACGATGCGTTGATATTTATCGGAGGGTATATTGCCAGCACAAGCCAGCACCATACCGACATGAGCAGTTCTGTCAACCAGATAAACGCCTTCTCCATACGTGTGCCATTGGAACCGCTGTTGTCTATCGAGACGAAGTTATAGAGCCAATGTACGCACCGAACAGAGCCGTATTAGCGACACAGTAGAAAGTGAAGCCGATGGAGCCCCGATTAGGGCGGGTCATTCTTGGGTTTGCCCTTTTATGACTGCGCTTTACTTTTCTGTGCTCGATCTTACAGCTAAATCGGGTCGGCAAATTACTTGCAAAGCACAGTAACCCTTGACCTCTCTTTTGGTGGAAGCAGAGCCAATCCAGTGGAAACTGGGCGTTGTGAGAGGATGCACAAAACGTAAGTAACACAAGTATACGGGTGCTTAGATTCAATGACAACAACACTACACGTAGGCGGCCTTGACGGAGGAAACTGCGCAATTAAAAGCAACCTCATTTCAGTTTGACTGTAATACAATCTGACTTTCATAATTCTTTCTCAAGCGCAAGTACAAAATTTTCACCTTCATTTTCGAGGCCCAGGGCTACAGACAACGACGGAAAAATACGGTAACGCAAAACCTGGCATTCCATAGACATGTCCATACAAAGCAAGCGCACATTTTACCCAATCAAACTTATTTTATTCATTAAAATTAGCTAATCATCGCGATTTAATTTTTGAATGGCTCTGGTAAATCTCCGTGTGCCATCGCCTAATTTGGAGCTGGCCGACTGAGCCGCTTACATTGTTTTCCGAGCCATGGACGGCACGCCACCGTTCAAGAAGATACAGAAGAGCTACACAGTTTGCGAGAAGCGCGAAGCGGTTCGCCTGGTCGAAGACATAGGTGTGGAGGAGGCTGTCCGCAAGCTCCAACTCGCTCGGGGCACTGTCCATAGCAATCTGAAAAGCTTTTTTAACTTCACTGGCCACTCCACCTCTAAGCCACTGACGGGCCAGGGCCACAGGGAACTTATCCTGATATTTCTGAGGTTGTTACCTTCATGGGACGTGCGACGCGAAGAAAAGGTAAGTTGGTTTTTAAAGAAATCATAATTTGAAGCGTTAACCGTTTAACTATACTTTAATTTACAGGGCCTCACAACACGCGGTATTATGTCTTTCATGTGGGCAATCGAGACTGAGTGGATCGAGGACTACCTGCAACGAAAGCGAAGCAGCATCCTGGCGCTTGAGCTCATGGTCGAGAGACTCGCAATTCGGCAAGTAATTTTGGTTTTTGTAAACACCTTCATCCATTTTCCTACCATCTAACTTTATTTGCGTGTTGAGCCACGGATTTACCTCCCAGAAACCACAAACGGCAAAGAAAGCAACGAGGCGTTAGAGCAAACGCGGGCCGCGTTTGCGCTGGACTTCTGGACGACGCGACCGGAGGGCATGTACAACGTGGACGAGACTGCCATCAACTTTGACATGCCCCCGGCTCGGATGTGGGTGGAAAGAGGTCGCCGGGACGCTGTAAGGATTGCAAACACGTCCAAGCACACTGGCCGCATGATGGTTGTGGTCACCATTCGAGCAGATGGTAACTTGCCATTTTTGATTTCTTAATTCTGATTTTTAAGGCTAATTTGTATTTTTATATTAATGTTTTAGGGAAAGGGCTACCGATTCTGTTTGTGCTTCGTGGCAAGCGAGTTCGAAGAGTACCCGGACGGACACTTCTACACCGTCCAAGAAAACGTTTGGATGGACGCTGTTATGTGGCGTTTTTACGTAGAAAAGTTGTTAAGATATGAGGTTGATGGGCCCGCTGTCCTCCTTCTTGACAACTTTGAGTGTCATGTGTCGGAAGAAGGACGGCGGGTCGTTGCTGAAGTTGCTTATGCTACTGTGGTCCCCCTACCCGCAAACAGCACGGCTGCTTGCCAGCCGCTGGGTGTTGGTGTAATGGGACCACTAAAGGCAACGTTGCGCTTAAACTGGTATAGTATGACGCGTGGCTGTGCTAAGGAAAAGCGGCTCCGTGCCGTTCGAGATACGATTGCTGCTTGGGATGCCATTCCCAAAAACACTGTAATTAGAAGTTTTATGGCAGCTATTCCTCAGTATCATGAGTTTAGCATTTGAATAAATGCAGCTTTTTTTGCAACAATATTCGGATTGTTGCTTTGTTTTTGAACAGTTATGCAACCTTTTACCCAATCATGTTATTTCTTATATCAGCCGGATATTGTGTTACACTCCTTAACTTTGGAGGATGGCTGTCAGTCACGCCGGATTTTTCCGTCGTTTTATGTAAGGCTAATCGCTTAGTCTACTGGTCCCAACCTAAACACTCTGAAATTCGTATAGGCACGCACCCCTTCTCAAACAGGAGAACAAAAACGTAACCAAGTACCGCTATATGCACCTAATACCGATATAAATCGCTCCCAGAACGATCCCGATGCGCTTAACTACACCATATATAACAGTGCCAATGCAGGATAAGTTTACGCCCAGGCAGCTTGGAAACTGGCCGTAGAAATTCTTAATCAATTCGGGCTTAGGCTTGGCAACTCTGCTACTTGCCAGTTCCAGTATTATCGGCCGGACGAGCTTAACACGGTCGACGATAGAAAGCTTAGAAAAAAAGAAAACGATCCGTGTCACATAAGACGTTTCACGCACGTTCGCCTGTTCTACCCCACTGATAGCTTCACGAGCCAACCCCCCCCCCTGAACAACAAGTTTGCGTTTTTGAACGCCGGTTTCTGAATCGACCATTAAATGAAAATCGATTATAGTCGGGTCATATTCATTTCGTTTATTTGCTGTAACTAAGCCTACCAGTTATGAAGATGTGTTGGTGCGCAAAGGGAAAATCCAATAGCGCCACATATACTCATTCAAGGGGGCGTCCAAGCGTTCCTTTGTCGCACCGCGCATGTGGTTGATATGGCGCTCGATGCGAGTCTCCCAACAACCTTCAACAGTGTTCGTAGGTGTGGCCGTCGCTAGGTTAGCAAAATGGAGCGTACCGTTAGCCTTGTTGAGCGTATAGTGCATACCGAACAGCGTTCGACCGTGTTTCGGGCGTGTGCTGTTTCCGACCTCGTTCGCAGCCATAGGTGGAAAACATTTCTAACAAAAAGCATGCTAGAAACGTGTATCAGTTAGAATGATTGATTTTAAGTTCTTAGCACTTACCAAGGCTTGATAAACTGATTTGGTATCGGTTGGAGCGTTTACTTAGCCCTTCTGGTGTACATAACGCATAATACCTCCCCACCCATCTATATGATATCAGTGTAGCCGTTAGTGCCAGTGCAACATTAGAACACATAACAGTAACTGCCAGATTCCGGACCGGAATCCGAAAACCTCTCAAACCTGCAATAGCGCCACACTGGCGACACATAAAAACCTCGTGCCAATCAACTCGACTTATTTATTCCGGACGGGGGTGTATAGGGCTGACATTCGTACTTATACGAAATGTGTAAATCCTCTCCACTTGTTCTCTCTCATTCGGCGTTCTTTGAGACAGCGCGGTGGGCCGGCGGGCGAACGCGGCGCGACAGACAGCGGACGACAGACAGCAGCGTGGTGACCGTGGGCGCGCGGCACCACGGCA
>JAIKVE010000767.1:0-16290 GCA_024679115.1 Phytophthora pistaciae | reverse complement strand
GCCAAGTGCTAATGTCATATTGTAATGCGAAAATTGGTGTGTCCGAACTTTGATGCTATTCTACCATATCGCTGTCTCGCGATTAATACGTCAAGTATAAAACCCTTGGGTTTTTTGTTGAGCGCAATCAACGTTTAATTAACCCACGCGTCTTCGTGCAACCTCCATTGGATGATTGGGTTTTGATGTTACCCCTAGCCGACACAAGCAACATTCATCTGGGTGTTTTAGGCGTGCACAGGCTATTAGCTATAAGAGTTTCTCATCAATGACTTTCTATTGAGTGAAGAATAGCTAATTTACGTTCATAGCCACATAATCTAGTTTGTAGAGGATCGAAGGCGGTTTCGGCAAAGAAAATCCACCAACTGTTCTGAGATAACAGGTCAATAAAGTAATAGAGTTATACTGAGATAGTAGCGTTAAGCATAGAATTTTCTTTTAGTATTTAGAATAAAAATATAGAGTTTTATTAGACGGAATCGTCGCATCTCTGCAGAAACTCTGCATTAAAATCCAGAGAATAAGCATCGTGATGATGCCTTCTTCGTACAGTGTAGCGGGCTTTTATTATTAAAATAACTTCCCAGCTTTGCCCGATTAATCCGAGATTTAGTCGCACTTTGCGTAATTAATCAAGGAAGCCTGTGCAAGTCACGACCGGATGTGCAGACATCTGCCGTTTGCCCTATTTTCCTTGCCACACGTGACTTGTAATCACCGCCCAGCGACCAACGCTCGAGAAATAGCCCCCACGAGAATAGAGCTACAGGCACTTCGCTTTCGACCTTGAGGCCGCATCAAGTCTCACGATCTCATAGCTGACCATTATGAGCACCCGGTTGCTCGAAGGCATCGAGATCAGGGCGTCGCGTGTCGAGTTTGACTCGCTCGCGACACCAGAGACGCCGAAGGATGGATTCAAGTCGCCGATGCTCGAGGAACAAGAAGAGGCAGCCCCGCCGAGTGCTACGTTCGGAGCTTTGATGGTCATTTCGATGCCTCGGATGGCCATCCGAATGGCGTGGGCAGCGCAGTGGGCAGCTCTAGGGCCGTATCTGCAGACGATGCTCCCTCGTTATGCGGTGCAGTTGACCCAACTCTCTGGTCCGCTCTGCGGTGTCTTGATGGCGCCGATTGTCGGAGTGTACTCAGACCAGCACACGTCGAGGTTCGGTCGCCGTCGTCCGTTCCTCGTAGTGGCTGCGGTCGGGAGTATTATCTGCTGGGTGCTCATGGGATACACTCGGGAGCTCGGAGACGCCTTGGGTGACGTGGGGTCTGGGAAGAAAGGAGAAGTCACCGACCGGAAATGGACCGCTCTGCTCACGATTTTCTTCTACCTCTGGATGGACATCACCGTCAACGTCGCGCAGACACCAGCGCTGCTGCTTATCTCGGATTTTGCCGGCAGTCGACAGACTATCGGAGCTGCCATGGGGCAAGGATGGTCGACACTTGGAGCGATCGTTGTAGCAGCGTACACGGAGTTCTTCGGCGCGGCATACAACTCGATGCATTGGTTCCTGGGAATGCTGTCCGTCTTTATGGCGGTCTGTATCGGCGCAGCATGCTACGTAGCGAAAGAGACGCCACTGGATCGACAAACATTGGAGAAACGAAATTGCTGTCAGAACGTGACGTACGCGTTTGGATCGATATTCTCTGCGGTGCGGACTCTTCCTGGAGTGCTAGCGGTTTATTGCGCAGTCATTTTCCTCAACCAGTACGCTTTCGCAGCCTACAACGGCAACAAGGGAATGTTCTTCGGTCTCGAGGTTTTTGAAGGAGATGCCTCCAATTCGGCCACGTGTGGGAACGAGTGTTCGGAGGCTCAGCTCGACTATAACCGTGGTGTGCGACTTGCTGGAGGCCTCGCCGATATGCTGTTTTGCGTTGTCGGGTACATTTATTCGTGGCTTCTTCCCCCATTGGTTCGGCGATTCGGAGCGCAGAACGTAGCCACGCTCTCAACTATTCCGCAGGTGCTACTGATGGTCATGGCATTCTGTGACGTTGTCGCCCTGGATGTGATTATCGTGGCTCTCACATCGATCACTATCAGCACATTCTTCTCGCTAGTTGTGCCAATCATTGTACACGTATTCGGCCACACCACCGAGATCGGCGTGTACGTTGGCGTTATGAACTCTGCGAACTCTTTCGGCCAGCTGCTTAACTTTATTGTGGGCTCTGCACTGGTGGAGACCTCGATGGGCTACAGGTTACCTGTCTTCGTTGGAGGTGTAGTTAGCCTACTAGCATTCCTAGTCTGCGTTTGCTTCTTTAAGATCAAGATGAACTCCATGTGACTCGAAAATATCCACAATTTATATCTCTGCGTACTTTGTATCTTTCCAGAAAATATCCACAATTTATATCTCCGCGTACTTTGTATCTCCAAAATGCTGAACATACTAGAAGTAGCATGCATTATTGGCGACTTGGTTGTACTATGCCGAAGGTGATCACTTCCATCATGTAAGTTTGCATGGAACTTGTGCAAACTATTACGGCAGTGTGCTGTGTCTGTGATAGACTCGCTACGACGAGTTCCTTTTTAAAAAGGAGCTTATTAAAATAAGATTTTTAAGATTTTATTGCACAGCTTAGAGATCGATCCCACTTCAATTTTCGGATAAGTTACAGGTACTTTGTTCGACGGTTCTTGTTGTCACCATTCAAAATAGTCATATGAGTCTTAACTACTAGTAAGAACTGCAGATTTTTTACCAACTACTGCGTAATAATACTACACTACAACAAAAATCGTTTTGTTTTCTCCATTTGTTGTCACGCTGATCAACTTCTCCACCCGTGCTCGCTATCAGCAAAATGTAGCTAATGTAAGCAAATAAGCTAGAACGTCGACAAATCCTAGCAGACCCGTAGTATCGTTGGTATCGTCAGTTTGCAGTTTCGGCATTTCCCCTCATCATTTCTAACATTGGTTTGGCGCCTCAACTAGTTTGGGTGCACATCTTGGCAAACAAATCGGGCTCTATCGAGGTGGCAGCTCAACGGACCTGGATTTTTTTTTTACTTTTTGTTGTGTACTAACGTTAGCAATGATGAAGTGCAAGCAACCCAAAAGGTGCTGCTTTGTTCTTCAAAGTATATATTTTTTTTTATGAAGTTCGAATGCAGTATCGTTCTTGGGTTCACAAGTTAATAGCGACACGATTTTTCAACCGATCCGAATGACCCGTTTAATTAAGAAACACTAGAGCCGTCTATAAAGTATTGTACGCATCATCGCAAACATTTTTCATAAGTACTAGTATTACGTGGGCTTATAAACGTGGCCGCTAAGATTTTTCTTCAGAGAGCGAATGAATAAACAAATGAAGAGGATTGCCAAGGGCTTTGACCAAGGCGTCGCAAACTGTATAGTAATCCACCCGCGCTTTAATTTGGGCCAGACAACTTCGCGACACGAAGACCTGTGGCTTGAGTCGGGTTCATAGCATACCAGCGGGCATCTGCGGGTCCCATCAATAGCGCACTGCACAATCTACATATTCGATGACCATGCCGTCTCATAATGTATAAATTTTAGTCATGCGGTCCGTGAACACTACGAGGTACCTGGACGACTTAACGAAAGACCTACGCGTTGTACGCGCTTGAGGGAGATTGCCCTTGAATGGGGTGCTGTTCGAAAGCCAGTAGATCTTCCATCCACTCATAAAGTACAAAGCAAGGTGCTCAGCTGGCCCTCGATAGCACATTCTACAATCTCCTCCGCAATACTCAAGCCACCAGCTCCTACGGCATCTACGTACGTAAAGCGATCTCTATCTTCAAGACCCGAATGCGCCTGCGCTCTGCCGTACTCGCTACCATTGCTGGTACCATCTGCGCTAGCTGCATCGCGCGATCCACCGCCACGCTAGCTGAGGTGGCGGCTGCTCCAGACGCGATCCAACCTCCTCATCATGCCGGTAAACGCTTCCTACCCGCTCCTGAATCGGTGGAAGAAGAGCGAGGGTGGTTCAGCTCCAAGCTGTCTGCAGGCGCAGAGAAACTGAGCAAAGAGAAGCTGAAAGCGTTGACGGATCAGTTGGTGCACAACCCCAAGTTTTACGATGATCTTGTGATGGCCGACAAGACTCAACTTATCCTCGCGTACGCAGCGTGGGAAGGCTTGGGGATTAAGCCGAAGTACCTCGCCCGAAGCATGAAAAACGCCGGCTATGGTGACAATGTCTACAAGCGCTTCGTGGACAACTATGACAGCTTCCTCAGAGGGGATATTAAGATCCAATGAAAGCTCATGCCACGATAACCTCGAGAGCTTTTCGAGACAAACACTGCAAGTTACAGTCTGCAGCTGATCTTCATATACACGCCAACCTCTTGACGCTGCGTATGTTCTATTGCTCTTCTTCAAATTGGCTTTGCTCATGGGTAAGTCTCCGATTTAGCCAACCATCCAACGTGGTCGCTGGCCTCTCATTGCAAGGTTGCCGAAAGTAGTTAATAGAGATAGATAGACCAGTACCACCACCACGCCAGCTCAAGACTCCATACATGTCGATGCGTGTTGCGAGCGTCGGATCCCGTTTGACTGCGCTCGTCAAGGAGAATTGGTGAAAAAACAGCAACTGGTGTTCATCTTACATGTGAAGTAAGCATCGTTGTCCAGTCAGTGGCTTCTTCTTTGCCTTGAGATGGCAAGTACAGCCAAGACATCGTCTTGAAGAAACTATCCTGGTCCCCTCAACTTCAAGTTGCTGCTGTCAGTAACTTGTGCCTTCAGAAACTTCCCCCATTCTGTCGCCAGATTGCCATCAGACACCGCCAAGCCCTCACTTCTCAATTGTCTCCGTCGAGAGCAAGCAAGACCAACACCAAGACTCCCGCCATGGCTTCAACCATCGACAGCGACGCCAATCAAGCTCCAGCCGACACGGTGACAGGCAGCATCGTGTTGGGTCATCCACTGGAAGTTCGACGAGCTCGCAGCGTTCGTCGCCCGAGCCAACGCGCTCACCGACGCCGCTCCGTCCTGGCTGACGTCGGAGCCGCCCAACATAACGGGGGACTCCCTCATGACGGACATCGTCGCACACCTGGAGCCCGTGGCCACCGACCAGCTCAGCAGCGTCATGTTGGTCGCCCAGAGCACGGTCCAGTACGGCAACATCATGTCGCGCCTCAGCGCCATGGAGGTGCACCCGTTCCTCCAGGCTGCTGCATCGGACGCTGGCCCCATCGCCAAGCTCTTCCTCCGCGAGTTCGTGGGCGACAGCCAGGTTATGTGTGAGGCGAACCGTGCGCCGCCCTGTGGTCTGCGTCAGCTCTTCATCTAAGCCCTTTTCAAACCCTGACGTGTTTGTGCTTCGCTCCGTTATTCTGCTGCGCTCCATTTATTTGGTAGTCGTAGTCTAAAGAGGCACACACATACCACAGTACAGCCATTTCAGTCAAATACTAGGTAGTATCCACTACCATGCAAGTCACTCACTCTCCAGCTCTTCCACGAGCGACGGTAGTGTCGCCACCTCCATCGCGCGTCGTCCTTTGGCGTTGCGGAGGCTGAAGAAGTCCTCCAGTGTTAGCGACGGCTGCTCTCCGTCGTCTCCGAGATCATTCGCAGCCATGAGCAAGATGCGAACGACGCGAGTCCAGCCCCCTCGACACGCCACGTGCAGTGGGGAATCTCCACTGACGTCTAACGCGCTGAGTCGAGCCCCGGACCGAAGCAGCAGCTCCACGACTCGAGCGTGGCCGGCTCGACAGGCTTCGTGCAGTGGTGTCCGGTGACTGGCGCTGCAGTCGGTCAAGTTGACGTCTGCTCCTTCGTCGATGAGCAGACGAACGTGCTCCTCCCAGCCATTCCACGCTGCTACATGCAGTAACGAGTCGCCACCGGCAGCTCCACGCCAAGCGTTCAACACGTAGTAACGTCGAGTTTCGTCGTCCGTGAAGGTGCCTGAGTACGGGCCGTAGCGTGACTTGATGGTATCCCAGTACGCGCTGGTAGAACCGTTCTCCTTGCTGGTCCCCCACTCATCAAGCACGCGCTGCCACGATTGCACCATGTTGATCATGTCTTCGAGACGGCGACGAAGCTTGGCGGCGTATTTCGCTTGCAACGGGCGTTGGAGACTCGTGAGTGGACGTAACTCGGAGAGCAGGCGGAGCTCGACGGACTCCAGCTGCGAGTCCAGCGCCCAACTCGCGCGACGCAGCCGATTGATGCGCTCGTGGAGTTCTCGAGCTCGTTCAGAGCACATTTTGTCCGGGAATAGTGCGGAATCAAGCGCCTGTGCTAGTGCATCGCGGAACTGCGCCACGCTCTGCTCAGTTGGACGGCCCTGGGTCTTCAGATGGTGCCACACCAGTCGATCTGCTTCGTTGTCTGGCATGCTATTGTGTGAGCGTGAACGTTTGGCGTCTCGTTCTCGTTGAGCCTGGATCCTGGCTCGCTTCTCCTCTGCGATCTCGTGGTCGCGTTGATTGTCTCGCTCCAGCTTCTCGGCTAGCAGGCGTTGCTTCTCCGCTTCGAACGTCTTCCTGCTTTCTGTCCAAATGCGTTGATACTCAACGACTTGGGCGCGTTGAACGCGTTCTTCCTCTCTCCGTCGAGCCTCCAAATCCGCTTGTATTTTTTCGGCTTCTTGCTGGGATGATCGTCGGGGTCGAGGAGGTGATTCAAGCTCGATCTTCTTCCGAGTGATAGCCACGGGCTCCGTCAGGTCTGCTGAACTGCCGGCTGAAGTACGTGAAGGTGGCTGGCTACGTCGCGGTGGGAAATACGCCGACACATCCAGCACGGAAGGCAATCGCGTCGATATGTTTCGGGGTGGGTGCTGTTCTTGAGCTGGGGTGCTAGCTGTGATTTTTCTACTACTTCGGGCAGACCTTAAAGCAGAGCGAGCGCTTAATTGAGGGCCAGCAGGCAGTTCGAGATCACTAGTGTGGCTCGGAAGAGCTGGAAGAGGAGGCTCCTCCGGATCAGTGATCGGTGGAGGCGTTGGTGGTGAGCTATCAGCGTTGTGCAGTGTTTCTTTTGCTTCTGGTGGACTCGGGTCAGCCTCTTGCGGAATTTCCATCACTTCCGCTTGTGTAGGTGCTTCTGCTTCTTCGCCTTCATCTTCTGGCAACGTGCCGACAGCTACTGCATCCACACTTGGCTCCAGAAGAGCTGGTATCAGTGTGTCAGGCAGGGCAATGTGCTGTTGCTCTTCGCGTCTGCGTTTAACTCGCTGTCGTGCGATGACGCACCGTGCCATGCATTGAAGCGTCAGTGCAGCAAGCTCAATCCCCATCTTCTGTGGATCCTGGTCAGTAAGTTCTGCTGGTATCGTGTCCGCGGCTACTTTAATCTCTGAGTTTATCTCCTCCGTCGACTCACTCAAAACTTGGAGTTCAGCTTCAGCCGCGGAAGTCTCCAGTACTTCGAAATGGCCGCCGACTTCATTGTCCAAGGGGGGAGCTTCAGCATCCATTGGCTCAAGGGGACTATCGGATCCATTGCCAAGGGGAGCGTCCACCACCGTTAACGATTCATCCAGATGACTTTCGGCCTCGTTGCCCCATCCAGCTTCTGCCTCAACTTGGTCATTAGCCCCATCTTCGTGGAATACGCCCTCGGCCATTAGCGATTCGCTGCCACCTTCGACTGTGTTTCCTTCAGTTTCCCCCACGGCAGTCGCCAGCTCGTAATCGTTAGCTCCAGTCATTTTCCATTGCTGAACCATCAACACGAGATTGGTCTTACTCGTATCTTCTAGAGGAACTTCCTCCTTTGAGGCCGCCACAAGGTCATATTGGGCATAATCTTCAGCCCCGACTTCCACTTGAGGTGTGACGGGGAGCTCTTCTACGGCTGGAATCGGATCGATCCTCGACGAAGCTGCACCGCCGCCCGGAGTCCAAGGTCGGCTTACTGCTCCACCAGACGACGGACGAGAAGCTCCACTTCGAGGACGTCCTGAGTTCGGAATGTTTCGAGCTGAAGCACTGTCACCGGCTGAGCGACCAGAGCGTGACCCGAGCTGCTGTTGTGTTGGCGTGCGAACAAGCACGAGTCGGCTGGATCCCACAGGTGTGTTGGAGGCAGCTGCAATAGCTTGTCGAACCTTTTCTTCGAACTCAGGAGTGATCTCAACTTGCATCGCCCCACTCCCTGGACGAGCACTATTCGCCCTCGAGCCTGCTCTCGAGTTATTCGCTTCTTCAAGTGCTTGAGTTTCTTCCGTATTGCTGTCAATAACACTTTCACCGGTCTCTCCAAGTTGCGGTTGCTCTTGCTCTTGTTCTTGCTGCTGCTCTTGGTGGTAGCGTAGGAATTCCTCTGGTGGGTCCCACAGACATTCACCAGTGATGTGGTTGTAGTAGTAGGGCACTCCATCGTCTTCATTGACGAATATCATCCACGGACATGCCTCGCCATCCTTCTCCATGTCTGCTGGAGTTTCATTCGACACTGGAGAGGGCACTTCACTCTCAACACCAAGATCAGCGTTATCTTCACCTTCTGGGAGCTCCTCCTCTTCGTCTCCATCCTCGCCTTCCCCACTGAGCAATCGATTTAGCTCATCCATTTGCTCCGCGGTCGATGGTCTTCTCCCTCGACCTCCAGTCAGCTCTAACACGTCGGAATTTGTTATCGCCTCACCTGCTTCTTGGTGCTCGCCAGCAGTTGGCGGGGGCGTCCACCGAGTCTCCATCGTTTCCGTGTTGAGATAGTAAACCCGGCCACTGTCGTCATAAGCCTGAGTCCAGGGAGGGACGATCTCACTCGTACCAGCAAACTCTTCGACAGCACCAGCGAGATGCGGTGGGGGCTCCCATGACGTCTCTCCTGTGATGGAGTTCCAGTAGTACGCCTGGCCACTGGCTTCGTCCTCCCGCACTTCCCATCCACCCTCCGCAGTAGCTTGATCGGGCGTCTGCTCTTCATCCATTGCCGTGTCTTGCCAAGAGACGCTCGCCGCTGACTGCTGAGGATCTAAATATGCAGTCTGGCTGTGGTTTCCGTCCAAGGTAGGAAATATTGCAAGTTGAAGTTGGCGAGAGTGATTGTCGCTGGATAGCCGCCGCTGCCTCCAAGCTCTCAGTCTTCGATTTCCTCCGTCGAGCGCAAGACACCGCCACGAGCATGGCCGACGACGACTCCCCTGACACCACGAAGGCCCACCCCTTCATCCAAGCGGCCGCGACAGACGCTAGTCCTATCGCCAAACTTTACGTACTCGAGTCTGAGGACGAAGGACTCAGCGTGCCGCCCGCCAACCTGCACCAGATCTTCGCGTAAGCGGCCGTAGGAAGCCACCGACACTTGGTGACGAACAAAAAATTTCCCTCAAGTTTGACTTTCAGAAGTGACAACAGTATCGCTGTCATTGCGCTGTGGAACGTTGTCTCCAGGCCATTGCATCCACGATCAAGACACAAACGACGCATTCTGCACCAAGTCGCTTGAGTCCACCACCAGCTCGCGTTATCCTCCTCCAAGCCACTCCAAGTAGGTAAGTGCACCAAGTCGTTTTCACCAGTCCATGCGTTCAGCACGTTGCCTTCGAAGATGGCAGTAGCTCAGCAGGGGGACCATCGCGTTCGGATTAAGTTGGACGTCCTCATTTTCCGGACACCCGGCTTCAGGTGTCTGCGTCCGTATTCATAACTATGCCAGGCCCCGAGCTTAAGCGTCACGCCACTCAAAGCTAGGCCGCAAGATGCATGGATTGTTGGCGACAAGCTCAACAACTTCAAATGGCCACCCCTCGTCGTAGTCGCCGTCACCACCGAACAAACTTCTGGTCAGTATAGTGGTTGTGTAGCAGCATCACATGCGGCACTTCAGCTTCAGCACTACCAAACGCACAAGTTCCATCAAACAACAACAATAAACAGTGAGCATCAAGGGAACACCATACGTGCTTTTGTAAACGGCTACCGAACTACTCGCTGCAGCTAGAGACGTCGCGACGTCACAGATCGCTCCTCACTTGGCCTCGAGCTCAGCAACCAGCTTGTCGTCCTTCTCCTGGCGGCGGCGGCGCACGTCGTGGTTAAATATGCGCGCGATGTTGACCTCGGTCGTGATGATCTGGTCGCGCAGGAACGACAGATCCTCCTCAATTTGGCCCTAAGATTGAATTGACATACAAAACCCACAGTAACTTTGTTAAAACCCCACTCCCGGCTCCCACAAACCCCTCATTCAGCAGTTCAGCTCACCAGCTTCTCCGTGGCCGACGCCACGTTCTTCTCCAGCAGCTCCTGGGCCTCTTCGTACGGGTACTCGACCATGACCTGCGCGCCGAGCCAGATGCAGACCTTGCCCACGGAGCAGTCCACCGCCGCCTTGGCGTACACGTTGTCGGCCAGGTTGAACTGCGTCTGCAGCGTCTCGCCCTCGTCGCGCTTGGCGATCAGGTGCCGCACCATGTCCAGGTCCTTCTGCGTGTCCGGGATCTTGCGCTTGAACGTCTCGCGGTTCTTCTGCAGACTCGTCTCCATGAACTTGTACTTGCTGTACATCTGCTGCAGCGCGCCCACGAGCGGCTCGATGTTTTTGACGCCGCATGCGTCCATAAAGGCCTCCACCGAGTCCTGCAGTGTCGAAATGCATGTTGTTAGATCCTTTTCGACACTTAGTTTTTGACAGTTATACGCACCACGAAGACGGCGGACGGGATGCCGCGCGGGTTGCGCTCGCCCATGATGGTGGCGTTCAGGCGCGCGAGCGCCTCGGGGCTCTCGAGGCCCGTGGACGTGGGGGCGGAGCTGGCCATGATGATACGCGGGGTAATAATGGCTGGCGGTGTGCGTCAAGGTGTCGTACTTAATGTGTAACGATGTCACTGAATCGGGGGCTTGTGGAGATCTGGAAGTACAAAATCTGTAGCCCTAGATATTTGATGTGGTACAGATGCATGACCGCGATTCTGACGACGACGGCGTTGCTCGTCTGGTGGTTTTTGCTCGCCAAGTCGCTGCTGCTGGTTGCAGAGGAGAGCGGCGCGTTGCGTCTTGAGCGTGGCGTTTAGACGTTGATTGTGCTCTTGAAGTACCAGCTCACAACCTCGCAGAGCTTGTGTGAGCGTGTGAAACCTCGTCGACTCAACCACTCTCCTTCGTGAGCAATGCCTGACATCTACAGTCTTAGCTGGCGATGGCGATTTCAGTGCGGTGCGTAAAGTTCTCGAGCATATTAGCCGCATCAGCCATCGTCGACGATTAAAGCGCATATCCTCCTCCTTCTTCGGACAGAATGCTTTGCTGCGCTCGTGCCTCCGCCTGTTGCGTTCTTATTATAATAGCACGCGACTGCGGCGACCCACACAATTTAAGGTGAGACGGACGCGGTCCGTCGGGGCTATCCCCGCTGCAACTTTACCTTGTCATTATCTCAGGGGGCGCAAGCCAAGTCGATCGGTCGACTTCCGTGCCTTAATACTTTGAAATGCGCCTACGGCTCTCTCTTTCTCTTTAGTCAGCGGCGGCAGCGCAAGTCGCAGCTTCGCCAACTCCACTGCACCACAGTCAGAGGCGCTGCTGACCTTGTCCAGCTTTGCCGGCCGCGCCAAGTTGCAGTGGTCGAGCATGTGTAACTTGACTCGGTCGGTATCAGCGACCGGACGACCGGCTCACCTCCGTCTTCAGGGCAAGGGGAAGTCGGAATGGCGCGCTCCGATTGGCTCGCGCCCTTTCGGTAGCCAATGAGCCGCCGTTATCTCCACCGAACTCCCCACCTATCACTTGGCCTTTTGCGGTTGACACACTTCTAGCAGCACTGGCCGCCACCTGGTGCACGCCCAGCACGCTTGCGGTCAACACTCGACGGCGCCGGACCAATGGGCGGCGCTGTTCGCGATCAACAACGCCAGCATGCGAGTCACGCGCGCTCACTTTACATTTCTCGCCTCTGCCGAGACAATCAGCCTACCCCATCGCGCGCCCCAGTCCCAGTCTACTAGGCCGCCGATACTCGCGCAACAAAGCTCAGCTCCTGTACGCGACAATGCTCCGCTTCGCGCTGGCCGCTGCGGGCCTGTCGGTCTACCTGGCCGCCGTGCAGGCGTCGGTCTCGGTGACCATCTCCAACAGCTGCTCTGAGTCCGTGGCGCTGTACGACAACAGCGCCACCACCACGCTTGCCTCGGGCAGCTCCACCACGCGCACGCTGGCCAATGGCTTCGTCGGAATGTTCCGCAACGGCGTCTCGGACGAGGCTACTCGTAAGTCTCTCTTACTAACCATGTTAGTTGAAGTCTCATCCGGATGAGCTTCGTATCCGCGCCGGATATTGGTGCTGACTCTCTTTTGTCCTGTGTTGCAGTGGCCGAGATCTCTGTGGACTCGGATGGCACGCCCTGGTACGACATCAGCATCATCCCGCCCGACCCGGGCAGCTGCACGAGCCTCAGTGCCTGCCAAGTGCAGACCGGCAAGACCGGCTTCAACACGGCCATGCAGATCACCCCGCAGGACAACGTCGGAGAAGACACGTGCAAGGTGCTCACCTGTGAGGCGGACGGATGCTCGGACGCGTACCAATACCCGAGCGACGACACCAAGACCCACACGTGCCCGGAGGGTACGAGCTTCGAGGTGACCTTCTGCCCCGGCGGCAGCGGCACCAGCACGAGCACGAGCAGTGCAACGAGCACGCCGACCCCCACGACGGCCACACCCACGCCTACTACGGCAGCACCAACCGCTACCCCCACGCCAACTCCTACGCCGACGCCAACGGAAGCGTCGGTGTCGAGTTCGGCTACATCTTCGGTCTCAGCTGCTTCGGGTAGCACTGGGATCCAGGTCCAGAGCGAGAGTTATGCCAAGAACTTCACGCTGAGCGGCACGAGCGCTAGTGCCAGCGCAGGATCTGCCGGTCAAGCTGGCGTTGCGAGCGCTGGTGACGCCACCAAGACCACGAAGGTCGTGACAGACGCCACTACTAACACGCAGACGACAGGCACATCCACGACGACCAACTCGAGCGGCTCGGGTGGCGCCGTTCAGGTGACGACGCAGTCTTCGGACGACAGCACCTCCTCATTGACGTACATTGTCGTGATTGGCGGATGCGTGGTCGGCATCGCTGCGGGTGGCTTCATCTATGCTGTGCAGCAGAAGAAGAAGGCGCTGGATATGGAGGCCAAGAGCCCGTTTGATAACGGGGACCGCTCGTGCCGCGATGTGTCGGTGCTCGTGTCCACGCCCGGCGCGGCCAGTTTGTAATCAAGCTACGAGAGCCATGACGTTGTTGTGCCTCCTCTCCTCCTCACAAGCGCTCGGTTCGCTACATTCACGACGTGGACCCATCCTTTCACTCGTTTCATCTTCACCTCAGCTTTCGATTTTGTATGTAGTGTGCTTGCTTCACCACGTCGAAGCACACGCAGTGGTTAGCATTTTAAATAATGAGCTGGCTGGCTTGGTGCGTCGTGGTGTGCTCCCTGGTTGTGTTAAATTGCTATTCCCATTTCATAGTATCAAGGCGAAACGCCGTCGCTTCATTCGGCTTGTCGATCTAAAATGGAGGACGACACGTCGACTACGAGTGCCGCGCTATCGCCCCAAGATGAAGCCAAGCGAGAAGTAAAGCAAGACGAGAGCAAGAAGGGGGTCGTCGATGCCGAGAGCAGTGTACCGGGGCCTCTCAGACGAGAGCAAGTGACCAAGCGCTTGAGTGTTTTGGGACGCAACCCGTTCACACAGGCGCACATTTACACCACCGCGACACTTACAAACCTGCACCTTTCGGACATCGAAGCGATTCGTGAGTTTCCTCACATTCAGGTGCGAGATTCTAGCTTTGGTCATGAATCATTGTAGTGCTTGATGGATCCATTGACCTTTTGCTCTCGTTACCCACATTTTGCCGTTCGAAGCACTTGGTTTGCAACCAAAACGAGCTCCAGTCGCTGGCGCCGCTGCAAAATCTCCGGTTGCTGTTGACGTTGGACGCTGCTGAGAATCATCTCACGGAGGTATTAGACTTTGACGTCCCAAAGTGCTGTCCAGGTAACGCCTGGGTGGATGGAGCTCGGTGGATCGGATCGCTGTTGCGCAAAGCCACACTTGACAAGAATCGCATCGTGTCCATGCCTCGTCACGAGCTGGCAACAACGCACCCATTCCTGCTGGAGCTTCGTTTGGCACATAACGCGATTGAGGAGATCTCGGGCGTGAGTCAACTTCGCTTCTTGCGGCTGCTGGACCTCTCTCACAACCGCTTGACGTCCATGCGTGGCTTGGTGGCTGACGAGGAAGCGCCGAGAGGGCTTCAGGCGCTGGAGACGCTGTTGCTGAGCCACAACCAGCTCATGAGTATTGATCCGGGGGTGGCCCTACTCCCGCGACTGACACACCTGGATGTAGCCCACAACCAGCTTCAGACACTATCAAGTCTCGGGGTTCGAAAGCATGGCATCATGGCAGAAAACATGACCGAGTGAGTCTAACACTTGTGTGGTGTGGGTGATATGTGCAAACAGGACTGCATCCGCTTACAGCGGCTGGAGCTCGCGCACAATCGCGTGACGGACATCAACGAGCTCAACTGTTTGGCCCGTCTCCGCTTCCTCGGACACCTCTCGCTCGACGGTTGTCCGCTCGTGGAGGCGCAAGTCTCGCGGGTGTTCTACCGCGCGCGAGTATTGCGGAGGCTGCTGCAACTCCAGAAGCTGGACGACGAGCAGGTGACGTCCAAGGAGAAAGTGAAGGCGCTCGTCATGCACGGCAGCGACCTGGACGCTCGTCGGCGCGTCGCAGCCAAGTACCTCCCAGGCCAAGAGTTCGCCGACTTCCTGTACGTTGATCCGTGTTACATACGACCAAGTTGAAGTGAGCTGTCTTATTGCTAACAGGTGGGGATGCTACTCTTGTCGTGTTCACCATTAGTCCCCCGCTTGACTTCGAGGACGACGAGCAGCTCGAGCTCCCACTCCGTCGAACGCCGTCGAGCATTCCAGTCGACGATACGCAGAACCAGGCGAGCGAGTGAGCTGTAACTAAGAGTTCGGAACTGGCTGCAGAGCGGCGACTACTGCAGCCACGAGCTGTATGGCTCAGCCCCTCAACGCCCACACAAACGTTTCCTGTGTGATCTCAATGCAATCCATTTGCTAACGACGCAGAAGCGGCAATCTTAGTCGCGACGTGCGTTCGTGTGGCAATGGTGACCTCATGCCATCATCCACCAGCCTCCAGCTTTAGCACTAGCTAAACTACTCGTTTGCAACGGCAACTGACGAAACGGACGACCGCTTCAGTTTTGGACCGAATCTGAAAAGCGCAACTTGCGTGACTGACCAACACGGCAACAAACAGCCACCAAGCAGCCTGGTGTTGCTTGCGCCGCAATTTGCCGGTGGTGCACTTGAGGGGTCACCCGCGCTAGCTGTGACACCAAGGCGCATGTCCAGCGTCTCCGGCACGAATCATACACGATAGACCGCGGTCGCAGCGGCCCGCAGTACGCGCACCCATCGGTTGTGTCCATTAAACGGCTAGCTCACCAGCCCGCGGACTTTACATGCGTACGCACTGTAACAACGGGCAGCGGTGGATTTAAACCATAGAGAGTGGCTGGCGTGACTATCGGCTATAACGGCTCCGAAGCAGGCAGTAGAGGCTCATGAAGAGCCCCCAGCTGCTGGTTGCGCTCGTTGCCTTCTTACAACTCGAAGTTGCCGACGGAGGTAAACTCGTGGCCGCGAAAGTGCGTAGAGCCACATTACTCACACTTTTCGCGGATGGGATTGGTTGAAAATGCAAATGTAGCCATTCACGCCAGCCAATCCGCGCGGGCGGCAACATCTTTGAGCTAAAAGTCCGAACTCTTCACATAGAGAGCGGAAAGCCGTTGGAACTTTCCGCCCCGTGTGGGTGCGGGGCGCGGCCCCAGTCACTCGCGCTCTGGACTCCCAAGACACCGTCGCGTGGGGAGCTCGACTGGGCGGGTTTCCTCCAGTATTTATACAGAACCAGCCGCCGCGCTGCGCTGCAATCGGGCAGAGAGCGTCTGGGGCGGCAGTCAGTCAGTCACTAGGCGAACCAGCTGCTGCGGGCCGCGACACTTGCCCAGGTAGACGGGCTCAGCCGCACCACTTAAACTTCAGTTTCCCCGGTTAGCACTAACTTAAACTTGTGTCCTAGAAACTGCTCCACTCTTTACTTGGCGTCTATAGGATGCCAGCGCCGCGACGAGCGCTGCCTCCTCCAAGTCCCGACAGCTCGTGCGCCACCATGCACCTCGACGACGAGCCGCCGCAGTACCAGGCCGTGTCCACGCCCACCCGGAGCAGCCACGAGCTCGCGCTG
>JAIKVE010000766.1:0-16293 GCA_024679115.1 Phytophthora pistaciae | reverse complement strand
GCGTCCTAACCGTTATAGTAGCAAAAAACGCAAAACTGTTCGGTGGGTTTACCTCCGCTTAGAGACCCAAGTCTTAGTGGCGGGCTGGCTTACTTTAAATGCGTGTTTTTTTTACATTGAAAAACGGATTTTAAAATAAAACTGAAGCCCTGGAATTTCCGTATGAAATTCCAAGCTAGAACCCATATTCATCTACTACTAGTAGTAAATGCCGTCGTCTCGGCAAGGACTTTTAGTGCGGCTGACTTGTCGTTGAATCTTCCGAAGCTCTCGGTTTGTTTTTTCAGCCTTGAGCCGTTCCTTGTACTCTGCAGCGGCCAACTCCTGCCAATTGCTCGAGTCCTTCTGTGCTACATGCACCACATCGGCCCGCTGCTTGAGTTTGTCTGCAAACGCCTCGAGATCTCGCACGTGCTCTCGTAAGAACTGTAGCTCGGCCCTCTTGCGACGCTGAAGACCGGTTGAAGAGCTCCAGTTAGTCCTCGTACGTTTTCGCTTAGTTGGTGCGGTGGTACCGGTTCTCGAGGAATTCACTTGGTCCACTGTTGTAGGTGAATCTTGTGCTGGCGTCGTGTTCTCCATACAGGGTAAAGTTATGTGAGCGTTCGAATTCACGTCGGGGCTCATGCAGCAGTCGATGAACTCGAAGATCTCTTCCAGTGTCGCCATTTGATCGCCTTCTTGCTGTATGGGGTCCATCCCTTCCTTGTGGGAGCTTGCCAGTTCTCGAATGAGGGTATATCCTAGCGAAAAGTGCAGACACAGGACAACGCCATCACCCTTTGATGCCGGTACCGGTACCACCAACACATGCATAAGTCCGTCAAGTTTATGCATAAGATGTCACCCTCTCAGCGTGTTTGAGAAGCCAAGACGCGTCCAGTAGTACTGTACGAAGTACAAGCTTAGAGTTGAAGATCGAACGATGGCAATTCACGAAAGATGAGGCATGTACCGTACTGTATCCTGTAGCCGGGCAGACACCCATCCACTGTAGTTGTATGCATGTGCACTTATGTTCCAGTACAGCGCCGACCATCCCAGCGGTGCTGGTCTTGAAAATCTACAACAACAATATAAGCGAGAATGCACCTGAAACTACCAAAGCACTACATGTACGCGAAGTACTGTACACCGTGTCCGGGAAAACGTAGAATAGAAAGTGGTCCGTTATGAAAGTATGCAGCCTGTCCCTGATCATCAGGGTCTGATCCTGATACCTACATGTACCTAGCTCCGTATCTACGCGTACGCATATCGGATGACGGTGGCTACCGCGTCCATCTGGCAACAGGAGGGTGGTCCGGGTTTTATAATTCAGGCTTACAGACCTTAACTGGTACTGTATGCACAGACGCAACATTCGTAGGGCAGATACAATAGTTCGGTGCAGAGTAGCCCAAATTGCTCACAGCTTACAAATTATTTTACAATGCCAGCAAGGACATCACTGAAAATATTACGTTTGAGTTGTTGATTGTGAGGGCAAGCACATGTAATAGTTGTTGGCGGCAAGAAAGCCTCGATCCGAATTATGAATCAACGCTTCATTTCTTTTTATGTCGACACACAAGAATAGGAATGGCTTAGGTGTGTGCATTTAGTACAAGTCAGGTCACCCGGGTCTTCCTCCTGTCCTTCCTACAGCTTCACTGTTTCAAATGCTTGTCCTGTCGTCTACCAATCCATCGCTGAAGAATGGCCTAGCTGACCCCACTCCTCCAAAGCTCACTATCCGTCGACTACAAGCTACCGCAGTGAATCTCTTCTACCACTGGCAGTCGCTGCAAGTGAGCTACCGTGGCCACAAGTGTTCGATCGAGCGGTTGCTAGCGCTAGATGAGTACACAAGGAAGACCTCCTTCTTGCGCGTCATGACGGTGGTCTCTGGGGCGCTGGTGCCTATGGTTATCCTCGTCGTCTCGCAGGAATCAATACCGCTGAACGATCCCTCTGCTGGGTGGCAAGTAAATTACGGATTCTGGCTGCGCGTGGGCATTCTCGCTGGAGTTGTCAGCGTCACTGTCGCTGTTCACGCCAAGTACATGATAAAGTCCACTGCATTCACGCTGAGTCAGCTGACGCTGCTCTTCGTCTGCCAGGCCGTAAGCTATCCGTTCGTGTCGATGGGAATCGCATCATTGGTCGGCTTTCCCGTTCCGTTCTTCGCGTTGTCAACATTTCCCGTGTTTTTCGCGCTGCTGATCGCTTGGTTCACTGTGATCTTTGGACGGAAAACTGTCCACAACATGCTGAAGCGGTCGGATGAAATGCGGATTCATTTACAATTCATCTGTGCGCAGATGCTGCTGCCTGTGGTGTACCCCATCTACGAAGTTCTCTTTGTGGCTGCGTCCAATACGCACTTCGAGCTGCCAGTGATTTTGCTGCTGCCGGTCATGAAGGTCGTCATGAAGTACATTATCACGCTCTCCCTAGCGCCACTGGAGGATATGCTGCCCGAATCCGTCATTCTCACGGTGGATTTCTTCCACGCCGTCTACCTCGCGACGTGCATGCAGACTTCGCGGTCAGCCGTCACCGTGACGCTCATCATTATTGTCGATGTATCACAATCTTTATCCATGTTGGCGGGGCTTTACCGGCGAAGTCGCACCACTTTGGCACGCGCTGACAGAGCGGCGGGGGTATCAAGCGGCAAGACGTCTTTGGTGGCTCTACTTTGCCTAATTTGCAGCAGCTCCGAGAAAATGGACAAGCAAAACATTGGCGGAATTCGAATACGCTCATGTCTCCCGCACACTTTGTCTTCAGGTAATCATCAGGTGCTACTTAGCTTGGAATCCCTTAGAAGGAAAAGGTCTACTCGACCAAGCTCACGAAGTTGTTCACGCGCTTCTCGGTCATCACTTCAACTGGTTATTCCTTCCAAGAGAACTACTACGTGTGGCTCCCAAATATGCGCAAGACTGTGCTGGGGGTGGCAGCGACGAACTCTGATCCAGCCTTTTCCATCGACTCGGGCGTCCATTCTACCAACATCCGCATCATCTGAGACTTACTCAGGGGACCGACGGAGCTCTCGACGGAACTCGCTGATGTACCGACGCTCAAATATTCTCCGGGAGGGGCTGGAAGCGCTGTTCACTTCCGAGTGTCTCGTGCTCGCCTCGTACTTGCACACGAGCATTGCGTTGTTCTACGCGAGTTTCGTTGTGGTCATGGTCTACCTGCCTAGCGCTCGTTATCACACGGAGCTGAGCGATGTCACTCCTCATAACGTGCAAGACACGGTCAAGTCCGTCTTCATCTTCGGGACACTCGAGTTCGTGTCGTTCGCCCTCCTCGCGGCCATGATCTACGAGAAGTACGGCATGCAGGCGTTCTACCACCTCGCGTTCGTACTGGAGACGCAGGTGGCGCTCTTCCAGGGCAAAGTCATGATGTGGATGCTCATCATTCTGGCATTCCGAGTGGTTCACTTTGGTACGTCGAAGGACTAGCATACGCTACGCTCGCCTCTGTTTGATACTGACACATTTTGTTTAATTGAATTCAGGGGTCGACTTCACGTTGAAGTTTGCCTGGATGAATGACGCAGATTGATTCAGTCTGTAGCAGTTTCTACGTGCGCCTTGTTCCAGGCGTGCAGGACAGTTGTGAACAGATATTTCAGAATAAGTGTGGCTGGCTAGCTGTTGCTCAGCACTGACCCGAGGGGTACGGCCTGCTCACTCTTTGTATCGGTACGAGTTCAGCAGTTGACGCAACTCAGCTCCCCGATGGAGACACACCAGCCCGCGTTTTGTGTTGTGGGCGTGTTCGCGCTGGTTTCGCATGGATTCTCCAACTCTGGACGTCGCTGCAAGTGAGTTACCACTGCGGGAAATACTCCATCGAGCGTGTTTTAGCACTCGACCAATACACGCGGACTACGTCGCTGGCCCACGCACTGCTGGGTGCATCGGGACACCACTCCCAATGATACTTCTAGTATTCCTCCAGGAACTGATGCCTCTGCAAGACCCCGCGGACGGATGGGGCGCCAACTACGGCTTCTGGGTGCGTCTACTGATGCTATCGGCTGTCACGGCGAACACCTTTCTCATCCAAGGCACGTACATGATCGAGGCCTTCACGCTTTCGGTACGCAAGCTTGTAGTATTCATGGTGGGGCTCTCCTTGATCCACACATGTGCCAGTATGACGGTCGCTTCCGAGCTGGCCTTCCCCATTTCGTTCACGCTGCTGTATTTGCTGCTGGGACGGCGCAGTACAACGACCATCGCATTCGTAGCCGCTCAGAAGATCATGGGCATGGTCTACCCGCTCTACCAGATCCTATTCCACAGGATGGTTGACACGCAGTATATTCTACCCGTGGTGCTTCTCCAACCGACCATCAAAATCGTCGCCAAGGACGCCGTTCTACGGATCACCAAGCACTTGGAAGACCTGACGCCCGAAGCTGTGATTTTCACGGTAGATTTCTTCAACGCGCTCTACTTGGTGTCCTTCATGGAGAGCGCTTCGACGCTCAAGACCATGATCATCCTCATAGGCTCGAAAGTCACGCAGACGGCCATGGTGCTGCTCAAGATGCATCGACGGACAGCAACCATCCTGCAACGACTGCGCCAAGCCACCGGTGCGTGTTCAGGTGAGAATTTGCTGGAGACGTTGTGCTTGTTGTGCCGGAATCCTCAGAAATTCCGAGCCCAAATGAGCAGGTGTGAGCGTGTGCGCTCTTGCCTCCATCATCGTCTCACTCCGACAGATAGCACGCTTCTGTCAATGTGGGAAGACGCTGCGACGGAAGCATCACGAGCAGCTCAGAGCTGGTCAACGGTTCAAGGACCCAATTCGAGCAGTTCGTTCAAATCGGAGGGCCCCATTTCCCCGCTGAAGAAACTCCAATTGTATTTTGCTAGACGCAGGACGACCGCGGTTCATCCAGCTGAGCCGATCAAGCGAAGATCGATGCGGTCACAGTACAGTGAGGTGACTACTGCGTCACGAGTTTTGTCTACTGGTCGGATTCAAGATGCTACCATTCTTCGAGAAGCACTGGCGATGCTGTACACTATGGAGTGTCTTGTACTGACGGCGTATTTAGAGGCACTTATCCCGCTGTTGTATTGCAACTACATGCTGGTCATGGTGCATCTCCCAAACGCAAAGTACCACACGGAGCTCAAGAACGTCACTCGCCAGAACGTGAGCTACACGGCCACGGTTGTTTTCCTTTTCGGGCTGTTGCAAGTGGCGTCGTTCGTTCTGTATGCAGCGCTCATTCGCCGTAAATGCGGTATGAATGTGCTGTACCAGCTTGCGTTTGTGCTGGAGACGCAGATGCCACTAGTTCAGGGGAAATTGATGATCTGGATGCTGGTGACTTTGGCTTGCCGCGTTGTCCACTTTGGTACGTCGACACAATTTGACGACTTTCATCCCAAAAGTACTAACTTTTCTTGTCACGCTTAGGTGCTGACTACTCCTTCAAGTTCACGTGGATCTCAAAGAGCTGAAGTTTGAGGAAGCGTCTCGTTTGGTACCATATCCTGGGATTTTGTAAATCGGGTTAATAAGAATTGAAGATAGTTGTTGGAGTCCAGTAATCGTCCACGGGACAAGATGAAATGGTATTTTGAAAGGCATAACGCTCCGCCACTTCTTTCAGGAATAGCGTGTTACTCGTCCTGTTGTCTCGTAGTACATGCTCCATTTCCCCCAACACCTCTTTGACTCGCCTTTTAATCGGTTGATAAGCAGCTCTGTTCATGATTCATCCGTCCCGGGAAGAGGCCAGGCTCCGAAGTGGCTACATCCCCGTACCGAAAACCTGTGCCGTGCTGTGCTTAGCGGTCTTGTTCGTCTCTGGGCATCGCTCCAAGTGAGCTACTACGGCGGGAAATACTCGATCGAGCGCGTGCTTGCACTTGACAAGTACATGCGCACTACCTCGTTGCTTCATGTGGTTCTCGTCTGTGTTGGAACTCCATTGCCGATGGTGGTTTTGGTCACGCTTCAAGAATTCTTGCCCCTTCAAGAGCCAGAGGCTGGTTGGCATCGGAACTACGGCTTCTGGTTCCGCGTCTTCATGCTCGGAGTCTCTGTCTCCCAAACGTACCTCATTCAAGGGAGGTACATGGTCGACGACTTCACGTATTCATCACGACATCTAATCTTCTTCATACTGGGAATATCGTGCATTTACACCGGTGTTAGCCTGGTCGTGGCTGCGAATCTTGTGTTGCCCATCCCGTTCTTCTACATCACAATGACTCCAGCGTTCTACGTGCCGCTCCTCATCTTACTCTACTGCATTTTGGGGAGGAGCAGGAAGCTCACCAAGTACGTCTGCTTCATCGCCACCCAGAAGATCATGGGCATGCTCTACCCCATCTACCAACTACTGTTTCACACGGCTGCGACGACGGACTTTGTTCTACCAGTGATCCTTCTACTACCCGTGATCAAGATCGTCGTCAAGAATGTCGTGTTGTATTTTACCCGCCACCTAGAGGACCTGACGCCCGAGGCGGTCATATTCACGGTGGATTTCTACAACGCGCTTTACCTGGCCACGTGCATGGAAAGCTCGTCGACGCTGCACGCCATGCTGATCTTCATCGTCACGGATTTCGCTCAGACGGTGACTGTTCTACTCGGAATGCAGCGACGGACATCGACCATTCTACCGAGATTGCGAGAAGCCACTGGCATTCGGGACAGCGATACTGTGCTGGACGCACTGACTTCAATGCTCCAAGCTCCTGCTATGCTTCAGAGCCAAAATCGGGGCGGGGTGCGAGTGCGCTCCTGCTTCCGGCACAAACTGGATCGAGAGGATCTTCAGCTTCTGTACAGACTCGGAAGACTTCCGGGCAATTCTACAGATAATCCCAAGCCGATCTACGTGTGGTCTAGCGCCAGAAGCGCTCTTTCCGAGACGCGGAAGGTCACAAGTCTTCGCTTTACGTCGCTCTCGAGCAGCTTTTCGAGCATTGCTTCTGGTCGAAAGTTGGCTGCTATTCACCCCACTACGCTGCCACCTGCAGTCCCCAAGCGTCGACCAGGGCGCGTGGCTGATGGAGGTCCTGACGGGATTCCCACAGACTTGATCGCGCACTCGAATATCCTCCGAGAGACGCTCGGAGTGCTCTACACGACCGAGTGCCTCGTGCTGACGGCCTACCTGGAAGCATTCATCCCTCTGTTCTACTGCACCTACATGCTGTACATGGTAGAATTGCCCAACGCCAAGTACCACACGGAGCTGAAGAACGTCACTCGCCAGAACGTCCAGTACACGGCCCGAGTCGTCTTCCTCTTTGGAATGCTGCAGGTCGGATCGTTCGTGCTGCTGGCGCTGCTAATCCGACGCAACTGCGGGATGAAGATCCTGTACAACTTGGCGTTCGTGCTGGAGACGCAAACGGCGCTCGTGCAGGGGAAGCTCATGGTCTGGATGCTCGTGACGCTCGCCTGTCGCGTCGTGCACTTTGGTAAGGCAAAATCAGTTCATTTGGAGTTATCCCACAACGCTGGAAGGAGAACTGACAAATTCGTGATATTGTTCGATGGCAGGAGCCGACTATTCTTTCAAGTTTGCGTGGATAACTGGACGATAGAGCACGAGCGTGGACTTTGAAGCACAGGCTTGTGCTGCTGTTGTGCGTCTGTACAAATTTCGACCCCATAGTTAGCTCTCGAAACCACCTCAAGTGTTCATCTCATGGGGCATCTCAATTTAGTCTCCAAAAATCGCCAAAATGGTAGTAGTAACCACCCATCACAAACTAACGTGCAGTATTTCCTGGCCTTTGGCAATGGCCCAGTGCCTCGCGACGTCCCCCAGCGAGTCTCTAGTACAGCTCTAAGCAGAGCTCGCCTCCATGACAAGAACATCCACGCGAGTTTCCGTGAACACCCCCACGGGGATAGACCCGAGACTCCAACCGCCGGAATGGCGAGGCCCCTTTGGGAGGATACTACGATTCTACCGTCGCCGACGACGCGCGCTGTTCCTGGGGATGGTCATCGCGGAATTATTCTACGTCTTCCTATCGATCCCTCTACGGATCGGCTTCCTGTTCGACCCGTTCTCCAGCAAAGACTGGAAGACTGGCTGGACGATTGAGCTCACAGTGTTCACAACGTTGGATCTACTCGCGGACGCTGCAGGTTTTGCTAGTTTAATGGATATATTCGCTTCACAACGGAGGGAGCAGGCGGCGCTCGCTGCGGACGCCACTGGGGCGATTGGAGCCAGAAGACAACGAGGAACAACCGGCCCCAAGCCTGTGGAGAGGAAGCCTTCGTTATTCTCAAGAATGCGCGACTCGATGCTCGTAGCCTGGTCGCTGAACACCATTATCCCGGCCAGTCACAAGCACCACGGCATCGGCAAGGCCGTACTACTGGAACTAACGTCGATGGTCCCGTTAGAGCTCTTATCCATCTCCCTAGGACCGAATTCGCTGCACTTACTGCGGATACTCAAGATGCTGCGCCTGTATCGAGTGCCGGGCTGTTTCCGCGAGCTCAAGAAGATGTACACGGGCTCGACCATCGTGCAGATGCTCGAGTATACCGGCAATGCGGTGCTGTTCAACACAGTCGTGCTGGGGGTGGCTTGGAGCCACTGGATCGCATGCGGGTACATGGCAGTCGCACATCTTGAGTGCGGCATCGACTTCCGACTCTGCTCCAAGGCGCACACAGTATTTACGACCATACCCGAAGCTGGAGAAGGCGGGATACCCGAGGGGATCGCTGGTGTTTCGCCTACGGGGGATGGCTCCGGATACACTTGCTGGGCCATTGAGGACTATTTAGTGGGCACGAGCGTGCCGAGGCAGTACGGACGTGCCATATACTGGGCCGCGCGCTCCGTGGTGACTGCGGGCTTCTACGACGTGGCTGCAACTACCAACATCGAGACGCTCTACGCCATCTTCGCGCAGATCGTGGGTGCCATCTTCAGTACGGCCGTACTAGCCACGTTCCTCTTCATCTTCCGGTACAGGAATGCCAGAATGCAGGAGTTCATGGCCCACGTAGACAGCGCCAAGGAGTACATGCAGATGCGGCACTTCCCTGAAAATGTCCGCGAAGGAGTGTTGAGTTACTACAAGAACACGTGGGCCACCCACCACGCGCTGCACCATGACGAGGCTATCGAGCGGTTGCCCGGCCACCTGCGCGTGAGCGTCTACAGCGTCCTCAAGGTGCACCGCATCCAGAATGTGGCCTTTTTGGCCAAAGAAAACATCGAGTTCATCAACACGTTGGCCCTGCGCATCGAGTACTGGGTCTACTCGCCCAAAGACTGGATCATCGAGAAGCTACCGGACGGAATGTACTTCGTGCTGCGTGGGAGCGTTCAACTCGATGGTCCTAGCCACCCACAGGTAACGTTCGCCAAGGCTGGAGACCACTTCGCTGAGGGATGTTTGCTCTTCCCCGGCCGGTCGGACGAGCGCGCGCGGGCTCAGACGTACTGCGACCTGTACAAACTCCCGCAGGGCTCCTTCCACAAGACCTTGAAGATATTTTTCCGCGAGAAAGCACCACAACACTTGGAGGACATGCGCTCCATGCACGCGCGTCACGATCAACAAGAGCAGAAGATGAAGCGGATGCTGGGACGCTCCGCCGACAACGAGGCGGCCAGCATGAACTTCAGTCAAGGCTCTGGCCGACACAGTTTAGTGTTCGGCCACGACGCGCGTGGAGTCACAATAAAGAAGATCCCGTGGCGGATGCCCGGCTCCATCTTCCGCAAGTGGTGGGAGCACGCGCGCTTGTTCTCGCTCATCTTTGTGGCGTTCGAAGTGCCGCTCTACTGCGTCTTCGACGCCGACACGTTCCCGTTCGGCAACAAGTCCATGTACTCGGTGCAGTCGATGGTGGCTGTACTCGTTGAGGCGTTTTTCGTGGCGGATTTCGTGTTGCGCGCGCGGTTCTTTGCCTACGTGGACCAGCTCGCACTCATCACAGTGAGCGACTCGAGCTACATTTTTGACTTCTACCGGGAGAATGGCATGTGGGTCGATCTACTGGCGATTGTTCCGCTTCCGCTGGTAGTGGAGTTTGTTGTGCGTCGAGGCAACGGCTGGACCATGTGGCTTCACGTTACGAGGCTCGTGCGTCTCTTTCGAGGGCGCTATCTGCACCAAACCATCCAGGAATTCGCCCATATCCGTGGTCTGTCCTCGAAGATACAGCAAGCCGGGACGATGTTGCTGTATGTGACGTTGACACTGCATGCAGTAGGGTGTTTTTGGTTCCTCATGGCTCGTTTCAGTGTCTTGGAGCGCGAGTTCGAGCCTATCGAGGAGGAAATCACTCGCGACCGGTGTCTGCGGGACGCTGGTCTTCATGGGAATTGCTCTTGGACGTTGTATGACGCGTATGGCCAAATAGGCACGACGTTCAAGGTGCAAGACTCGGACTCCATCTACACCGTCAAAATGGCCTACGTACGCTCCATCTACTGGGCCATTGTGGCGCTTACGACGGTCGGATACGGTGATATTGTAGCTTTTTCAACGTATGAAAGCTACTTTGCAGCGTTTTGGGTTTTCGTCGGGGGTATCATCAATTACGGCGTCGTGGGGGCCATGTCGAACATCATTTCCAACCTTACGGCAGGCAGCCGCCACCACTCGGAGAAGATGAACCTGGTGAACGTCACGCTGGGCCACTTCCGCATCTCGGAGAGCGTTCGCGCGCGCATCCGACAGTTCTACCACCAGCAACTGTACGTGCAGAAGGTGACGTCCGAGGTGCAGCTACTTGAAGGATTGCCCAGTCAACTGCGACACCGAATCTCCAGCATTTTACACGCCGAGTCTGTGCGGAAGGTGCCTCTGTTCATCGATGCGCACAACGAGCGTCTGCTGTATGAGCTCACGGGTCTTTTCCGGCGCCAATTATTCCAGCGTGGAGATCCGTTCTTCGCTGAAGGAACGCTGTGCGAGCAAATGTACGTCGTCGTGAGCGGTAGAGCCAATGTCTTCAGCAAACGGGTAGGAACTGTCCCAGTTGGAGCTCTATCAGCGGGCGATTGCTTTGGTGTGTGCGAGCTCTTGCTGCAGAAGAGCTTCAGCACCACCGTCATCGCTGCGACTGTCGTGGATGCGTCGGTGATCACGTACAAGGCCTTCATCTCCAAGATTGAGCGCTACTTCCCCGCAGAAATGGAGACGCTGCAGATGGGGGCGACGCAACAGCACATTTTCGACACGTTGACGCTCGAGGCGGTGATCGATAACATCAAGTCGCGCTCGACGTTGTCAAAGTTTACGGAGCAGTGCACGAGCATGTTCGAGGAGACGGAGAATTGGGGCCAGCAACGCATCAAGATGCGGCTTCGACTCTACTGGGACCTCGTCGTGCTGGTGCTGGACATCTACAACGCCTTCCAGGTCACGTTTCGCATTGGGTTTCTAGCACACCCTTCGAGTGGCCTTCGACTCGGACTCATCGTCTCCGACTTCATTGGTGACGCGCTACTTCTCGCCGATATCTACCTCAAGCTGTACTACTTCGAGTGCGAAGGTGTTGGGTTGGGTAATCTACTTTCTCTGGATGAGCGAAGTACGTCCTACACGGGTCATGAACTACGCGGCGATCTACTCAGCAGCCTCCCGCTCTACTACGTTGGGAGCAGTTTCCTTGCGATGAGTTTATGTCGATTGCCACGACTGCTTCGACTGCATCAGGTGCCTGGAACCATCGACTCGCTTATTATGCGACTACAGCAGCGCTTCTCCGCTGGCGGCAACATCTCGGCCTACTTGAGTCCCATCAAACTCGTTCTGATCCTGCTGTTTACAGGCCACTTGGCTGCCTGCGTCTTCTTCCTCATCTGCCACACCGATCACAACCCGAAGAACTGGACCCACCACGACCCCATTGTCCACATGGAGCACGAGTCTGTTGGCGTGTTGTACCTCCGAGCCTTTTACTGGGCTTTGACCACGGTAAGTCGAGCTTTTCCTTGTCAATACTGGTACTTTATCCACTAATTGTTATGTATGTTGTAGCTGACCCTCGTTGGATCTCGGGAGATTGTTCCGTTGAGTATGCCTGGCACTCTTTGGGCCACGTTCACGTGCTTGTGCTGTGCGTTTATCGTGGGTCACATTGTCGGTGAGCTCTCGGAGCTCATTCTGGAGATGGACAAGACCAAGGAGGAGCTCAAGGAACGTGAAGCTCACTTCGACCAGTTCGCCAAGGACCACAACCTACCTGCAAGTATACGTACGCGCGTGCTGCACTACCTCAAGTTCCAGCACCACTACCTCAAGGGCATGGACATCTACGCCACCTTCAGCGATTTGTCCCCCAATGTGCGCGTGCAGTTGATGATGGATCTCCACGGAGAAACGCTGGAGAATGTCTGCATCGCGCCCTTCTTGAACCAGACGCAGATCAATGGACTGGCAGTGCGGCTGAAATCCGAGCTGTACATTCCTGGAGACACGATCATAGTGGAGGGCGACCTGGGACACAAGCTTTACATCGTCAAGGGAGGAACTGGTATGGTGCTCTGGAAGTCCACAGGTACAGCCGTGGCCACCCTCACAGCCGGCAGTCTCTTTGGAGAGGTGGCTTTCTTTCTGCGAGGCCAGCGACGAATTGCGTCCGTACAGGCCACGACCTGCAGCGAGATTCTCGTGTTAGGTCGACGATCCTGGGAGGAATTGCTAGCATCGAGCCCGCGTGAAGAGGCTGAAGCAACCGAACGCTCACTGGTGCAGTGGGTGCAGTTCTGCCTTAAGGGGTATAACATCATGACGGTCGAGATCGTCAAGGACATCAAAGCCGGATGTTCTGCTCGCACGAGATCCGCGAAGCCGAAACTCATCGACGAACTCCGAAGTCTCAGTGCCAAGTCGCACCTTCAGCGGATTGAAGCAGTTGCTGATCCGATGCGGTATGTATCAGCCTCAGCGCTGGAAGAGAAAAGAGTACGCCAATTGTTACGAAAGACGGCGGGATACGGAGGCAGCACGACTTCTGTCGAATTGGGAAGTGATACTCCAAGCTCACTGTCGCTGGTTCTACGCTGGTTGCGAGACCACTTTCTCCCTGGAGGACGGAAGTCGGCGAAGTTCGGCAAAGTCTACGCGGACAACTCCACAGCACCGGATAGCAAAGGCCGCCCTTCAATGGCAACATCAAGTCCCAAGACGGACACTCGGAACCTCTTCTCGTGGCATGCAGCGAGGAATGCGTCTGCTGGTCTGGCCCTGGTCAAGTCCAAGTCCTTCAAGAACGGCACTTCGGTACAGATCAACCCTGTCAGTCGCAGTATGCGCGAGTATTACCGAGACGACCAATTGGCCGAGATGGAGGAGGAGTGCTGGCGACGCTACAAGGTTTCTCTCTTCATGGCCGACGCATACACGGGTGAAGCCGTCCAGAAAACGGAGCCTTCTCCGCAACAACAGCTCTTGATCCAGCCGCAACAAACTGTGACTGCTGCTAACCCCACGCAAGGAACTGCACGAAACGAAGAGGAAAGTGCTCCGACAGCCTCGAAAGCAGCTCAGAAGATCCGAGTAACTCGCAAAACCTTCTGCGGCGCAATGATGCCTGGCGCAGGCCCGCAACGCGCCACACGCAACCTGGTTACGACGGATGGTATGCGTTTCCTAGCCAACTACGAGTCTCGCAACCGACCAAGTCAACGCGGTCTCCGAAGGAAGCTTCAGCCGCGCGGTAGTGTGGCGGTGCAGCAAGCTCAACATGGCACGGGCCATGAGCTCCACCAGTCTTTTGGCCTATCAATGTTGCCGTCCGGAGCAGCACGCGCGCACCGTCGACAGCGGAAGCTCAAGCGCAGTCAGTCCTTGCCCCTATTCGACCGACACTTCAGTCACATGATCCGCGAGGAGCTACACGATTCCAACGCCAAAGAGTCCGAGAGCAAGCTCAATCTCGGCTTTGAACTGCTCCAACGCTGCCGCCAATCCGAATTCTCCTCGCTGTTCAGAGTCTATCTCGTGTGGATCAAGCGCCGAGATCGATGGCTGGACTGGTATAACGAGCAAATGCAGCGCTTCGAGTGGTACAACAAGTTGTCGTCGTCGCGCTCGAGTCAGAATGAGGCCGGATCTCCTAGAGCACGCGGTGTCTCCTTCTTCCAAGAGACCAAACACCGTCGAGGCTCCACTTCTTCCAACTCGTTGATGCCTGAGGCTGGCTCCAGCAGCACCTCCACTAAGGCCGAAGACTTTATTAACCTGCTCTCGCGCTGCTACCGACTTTGGGAGTGGATCATCGTGTTCGTGGGCGTCTTTTACGCCGTGACGATCCCGTTTTTCGTGTGCTTCGCCTCGGATATGGTGACAATCGAAGGCAACAGCTCGGCCAAAGAAGATGACACGTCGTTAGATCACTGGGAGCGAATCGTGCTCTGCATCGATGTGCTTTGTCTCGCCGACCTCGCCATCAAACATTCAGCATTTCGACGCGTGCTGCGTCTCAGTGCCGGGGGCAGCACTGACATCCCTGCAGCAGCGAAACCAGCCGCAGTCACGCCTCCGTCGCTCTCGTCTGCAGGCAGTATGCGCTCGCTGAACGCTGCTGTGACACCACTGAAAAACAAGGCGAAGAAGTCTCGGCGTTGGTGGCGACGACAGAGCCATTTCTGGCTGGAAGTTGCGACCTCCATCCCTCTCGACTTGTTGCTGTACTTGCCGCCGCTGTCGACGTCCTCGATGGTCGAGTATCGCTGGTTCTACATGTCGCTCCTGCAGCTCAACAAACTGCCGCGCATCTTGGAGGCGATCGAAGTGAGCGAGCGCTTGACGCAGTTCCTAGGCAGTGACCTGAACTTGTCCTTCAGCGAGAGTCGACTGCACTTCATCCGTACCGTGTGCGTCTACCTGTTGTCTGGTCACTGGATCGCCTGCCTTTGGTTCCGCTTGGGCCTGCACGCGTACGAAATCTACGGGGACTCATGGCTGTCCACGTACAAAATGCTGCCAGTCGATCGCTTTGGTGTTCTGAGCGAGATCCCCACTTCGCGGCGCTATCTCCGCTCGCTCCATTTCGCTATCGGATCGATCACGACCGTATTTTACGGCGACGTTGTCAGCATGAATGTGGTGGAGACGGTCGTGGAGATCGCCTTCATTGTCGTGTGCATCTTGATCTTCGGCGTGCTCGTGGGCGCCCAGGGCGAGCTAATCGAGTCCAACTACAAGCACAAGATGCTGTTCGAGCAGAACCTGATCGAGCTCTACCACTTCCTCCGCAACAACGACGTCCCGCGCGACGTGCGTCAGCGCCTACGGCTCTACTACACCAACACGTGGCTGAAATACCACGGCCACGACGACTTGGAAGGCATCCGCGGGCTCTCGACGCTGCTGGTGGAGGACATTTTCCAGTACACGCTGCGGGACTTCGCCAATGGCGTGTCGATCCTCAAGAGCTGCGACGAGAGCTTCCTGCGCTCGCTGCTGACGTGTCTGAAGCACATCATCTGCTCCCCCGCCGAGGCCGTCGTGCGCAAGGGGGACGTGGACCGCAGCATGTACTTCATCGCCAAGGGCAAGGTGCTGGTGCAGGGCCCCGGCTTCGAGCTGGTCAAGCACGAGGGCGACTTCTTCGGCGAGCTGTCGCTGCTCTACGGCATCCCGCGCTCGGCCACGTGCTCGTCGCTCGGCGTCTCGCTGCTCTACGTGCTCGAGTGGGAGGCGTACGAGCGGCTGCTGGCCGACTACCCGGAGAACCGCGAGCACAACCGCCGCGAGTGGGTCATCGTGAGCACCGTGCTGAAGACCGGCGAGTCGCGCTTCCGCTCCATCATCGACATCGTCGCGCGCATGGAGAAGGCCAACTGGGTGCTCGTGGACGAGATCATCCGCAAGGCCAAGAGCCTCAAGTAGCTTGATTAAAAAGGCAAGTTGAAGTGGACCTCCCAAAAATGTAGCCATGACCTGGTTTTTGCGCCCTCAATGTTACGTGCCGCACATCACTGATCTCCTATTGGTTTACACAAGCGGCACCCAAACCGTTTGATTGGACTCCGCTTCAACCGCTCGAAATGACTGCTCCATTCAACTCGTTGCTCACAAATTCCATGCTGTAGTCATTTCGACACACCGCAAGTGACGCTGCCGATCCAAAGCCAAGAGCTCCGTTCACTCCTTCACTCGCCTTCCGTCGCCTTCTGCTCGATCATGGCGCGCTGCTTCCGCACGCTGCGCCGCGGCTTCTCGTCGTCCTCGGCCTCCGCGCCGCTCAAGAAGACGCCGCTGTACGACCTGCACGTGGCGCTGGGCGGCAAGATGGTGCCGTTCGCGG
>JAIKVE010000765.1:0-16298 GCA_024679115.1 Phytophthora pistaciae | reverse complement strand
CGCACACGACGCCCTTGGCGCCCTGCTTGGCGAACAGGATGGCCGACTTGCGGCCGATGCCGCCGGCAGCGCCCGTGATCACGGCCACCTGGCCGGCCAATCGACTTCCGATGACGCTCATGGTGCAAGGGGGTATGAAGAGGCTGAGGGTGTGTTGCTCGAGACGACGCACTTGCGATAGTGAGTGAGGTTGAAGGTCACGATTTTGATTCGGATCGCGAGTGGATCCTACGATAGTGTGGCACACGTTACTATAGGGCGTAGTGATGGGCCACGTACGTCATCGGGATCCACGCGCGATTGATGAGATCCAGTGCGCGGTCCACAAAGGAGAGGGCCTGAAGCTCAGCCTGAAGCTCAGGAGGTCGGACTCCAACCTCCATCGGGGCCAGCTTCAAGCACTGCTGGCTGCTTGCCGCCTATGGGTGCTGGGATGGGAGGCACAGCCCGTCGGCCACGTGCCAGGGCGTCAGTGACGCCGCGTCACGCAGCATGTACATGTATTTGCTCCCTGCCATCCTCGAGTTTGTCTTGCCCAAAAAGTATGTTCAAGGCAACTTCAACTTTGCTTAGCCCAAATACTGTACGTAGTAAATGGCTGAGTCCACTGCTCTAAGCTTGATGCAGCGATCATGTCGAAGTCGAGGTTAACCATCGGGCGTACATGTATCAACAGTGCAAGGCGTTGCTCATTTCCCCACCAAGCACCAAAACGATGCGCTTCTGATCGTCATATACCGGTGCAATAGCGAGATGAGCCGTAGAAACAAACTGTCGGGGAGGTGTCCGCGAGTCCTGCAGCAGGACGTGCCTATTTGGGCCCATGCACACCTTCAGTTGCCCCCATCTGCAACCCAATGGTGCATGATGCGCTGAGGGCCTCCCCACGCTCTTCAGATGACCAACAAACACCGTACTTCCAGTCTCAGCATGGGAGCAGCTTGATCGTTGCTTGCAATGGGGACTCGCTCACTCAGCGAGTCGCAGGGCTTCAACGTGGCCCAAAATGCAATGTCGAGGCGACATCAACGAGCAAGGCAGCAGCTCCCTGAGTCAGGCGAGCCTCAACTGACGCTCCAGCAATGGAAAGAGTAGCCCGGCGTCACTGTACATCCTTAGTCACCAACGGCGAAGTCTCGCGCGTTGCACGTGGTCTTGCGGGACTATTCCAGTGATGTTGCTGCGAAGCTAGAGCACTGAGCGACCCATGACTCCTGCTTCGTCGACAGCATTTGCCTTACCTTGCAGCGCCAGACGGCAGGCAACCTGAAGATGAGCGCATCCCCTCCTACGCCACAACCTGCACACACTTCGGTCCTGACCAGGAAGATGGGCACTTCAACTTGCGGAAACTACCGAAAATGGCGTCCACCACACTATTTTCGGGGTTATCAGGTCAAAAAGGATCCCTTCGCCGACGTCACTCGCTCGACACTCGCCAACTGCGCCCGAAGCCCCGCCATGTTGACTCGCTTCGCCCACCGCCTACGCCTTCAGTCGCCTGCTGCCGTGCGCGCCTTGAGCTCGGCCGCTCCAGCTGCGTCTCCGCTGAAGGTGTTGGTCATCGACGGCTACTCGCCCGAGGGCCGCGCCGACCTTGAAGCTGGAGGCGCCAGCACCGCCGGCAAGCTGTACATCGACCTGCTCAACAAGTCGGCGCCTGCCGGGGTGGAGATCGCCCCTGACGTGGTCTACCCAGCAGACAGCGACTTCCAGTCGCCGGAGCTGTCCAAGGTGAGCTGCAGCGTCATCTATATGATAGGCTTCTTGGACGGAGAACTCACTTCAACTTGTATCCCCTGCGCAGTACCATGCAGTGGCCTGGACGGGCTGCTCGCTGACCATCCACGACGCCCAGGACGTCCGCGTCACCAAGCAGATCGACTTTGCCAAGAAGGTGTTCGAGGAAGGTGAGAGCACAACGAGGCTGGTAGTAAACAAGCTGTAGGCAAACAAATGAGGCTGATGCAGATCATTCGTGTGTTTGCTGTTGACAGGCATCCCGCAGTATGGCAGTTGCTGGGCGGCACAGATCGCTGTTGCTGCTGCAGGCGGCCACTGTGGAGCGAACCCGCGCGGCCGCGAGATGGGCATCGCGCGCAAGATCGAGCTGTCCCCGGAGGGCCGCGCGCACCCGATGTTCGAGGGCAAGCCGTCGGTCTTCGATGCGTTCACGAGCCACAACGACGAGGTGACCCACATGCCGCCTGGAGGACTCGCTCTGGGTGGAAACGACTTCACGAAGGTGCAGGCCGTGGCTGTGCGCCACAAGAAGGGCGACTTCTGGGCCGTGCAGTACCATCCGGAGTATGACCTGCATGAGCTCGCACGCCTTACGTACTGCCGCCGGGCGAAGCTCGTTGGCTTGGGATTCTTCGCCGACATGAAGAGTGCCGACCAGTACGTGGACGACCTGGAGAACCTGCACATTGATCCGTCGCGTTACGACATTGCGTGGCGCCTTGGTCTCGACGCCGACGTCATGGACGAGAACATTCGCCACTGTGAGACGCGCAACTTCATCAAGTACCTTGCGCTTCCCTACAAGGCCGCGGTGGAGGGCAAGTAAGCAGACCGTAAAGAATTATTGAGCTGCGGATCAAGCGATATGAATGAAATAGAAGATGGGATTCAACTTCGAGATCATGTGTACGCTGAGACGTACAGTGTAGAATGGCTAGGACTGTGAGTGCGTGGTGGAACGCCGTGCAGCAGTGGTGTTGCGGGTTGGAAGCTGGGGGGGGGGGGGGGGGGCAGCCTTACTCTCCGTCCATCATGTTGTAAATGATTCCCGCAACCGTTGCAACGTCACCCTTGATCGAGCGCTCGTTGTCGTTGAGGGATTCCTCCAAATACTTGATTCCGGACTCGTCGTGCTTGTAGAGGACCCAATCCGAGAAGGTCGACACAATACCGAAGACAGGAGTCGCCGGGATGTCTCTGTCTTCGTTATCCGCTATCGCCACGTCCATCAGCACCAGGTCTTCTGCCTGAGCTCGCAGCTGATTTTCTTGTAGACACACAACGACAACCACCTTCCGCTGCTTCCGCGTCACCAGTACATCTGGCTTCCCACCAGCGAGAACCAGTTCATTTGCGAGCAGTGGCTTCATCTTGGTACCGAAGTTCCCCTCGAGGAGAGTGGCGACAGCACCAAGAATCGTCGTGACGCTATGCTGCAGTCGTCTCACTGCTGTGGCTCGTTTCGTCGACCCGAAAGCCTTCCTCTCATCCTGCAGCATGGCGACCAGCTTCTCGATGAACTTCTCGTCCAGCTTCTTGACAGGAAACGCCGCCCTATCCTCTTGCATGAGTGGGTCGTAGATCTTCTCCACGTCTTCCCAATCAAGAGAACTACTGGCGATCGCAAACTGATCGTGATCGTCGCGTCTTCGCTTCCCAGTTATTTTGCTCTGCCTAGCGTGTTTGCGTATCTTGGCCAGCACTTGGTTGAGGTGAAGTCGATGGTCGGCAAATGGCGACAAAGGGAAGCGTTCTGTCGGCAACGTTAGCGCCGTCGAGGTCGGCGATCCAGATGCCACCTGTATCTTCAACGGCAACGAAGGCGGGGTTGCGCACTGCAGCGGGGGTGGCTGGCTGACCTCGACGCGGAAGTGGACGCGCCCTTCGCTCTTAGTGTTGGGGAAGAGTGAGGCGATGGAGCGCGAGTACTTGATCTCGAGCCCTGGAGCAGCAGCTGCGTCCTCCTCGAGAGGCCAAGTGCCGTCTTCAGTCTCCAAAGAGAAGATCTTGATGTCGATCTTCTTGCAGAGCAGAGTGAGCTCGCTGTACACTTCGTCCCGAAGCCTTGCGCCCAGGTCGTCGAAGTTGATGTCTTTCCGCACGAAGGTGTTGCCGCGATAGAGGAATGTCAATCGACCTCGCTGCTCGGAAGGCATGATAGAGATCAAAGTCGTGCACTTGAGTACACGGGCGCAAATTCTGAAGTGAGCAGGCAATACCTCTCAGGTACTGTGTACACAGGCAAAGGAAATCTGGCGGCGTATACGGCCGTAGAGATCAGGTACAGTACAGATGGTGCAACTTCAAGATCGGCTAAGCTTGTTGCAGCAACCAAGCAACACCTTGACTATTCATGTACGAAATAATGCACTACGTGGATTACGTGGATAGTCGAAAACCAAACGACATGCAAATGTACAAGCAGCAGAGCTAACTAGCCACCCACAGAGAACCACAGAGAGACGAGGCGAGGTCATCGGCAACAAGCGCAATGGTAACGTGTTGAGCAGGCGACGAAAGCCCACCGGGGTCCGTTATCTACAGCATACGCTTACTGCTTGGCGTTTTTCTTCTTGGCGGCCTTCTGCATCTTGGCGGCCTGCACGTTCACCTTGACGTCGCGGGTGAAGGGCAGGTAGGTGACGCCGCCCATGAAGGGCACCAGCACCTCGGGGACCTTGACACCATTCTCGTCCTGGTAGTTCTCTAGGATGCAGCACACCGTACGCGTGGACGCGCAGAGCGTCGAGTTGAGCATGTGCACGTACTTCTTCTCGCGCTGGTTCTCCTTCTTGACGCCGCAACGGATCTCCATGGCACGCGACTGGAAGTCCGTGCAGTTGGAGGCGGACACGAGCTCGCGGTACTCCTTGTAGGCGGGGAACCACGCCTCCAGGTCGTACTTCTTGACGGCAGCGTTGTTAAGCTCGCCAGAGACGATGTTCACCACGCGGTACGGCAGGTTCAGCGACTGGTAGAACTCCTCGGCGTGGCGCAGCATCTCCTCGTGCATGGCAGCGGAGCTCTCCGGGTCCGTGATGCAGAATTGCTCCATCTTGTCGAACTGGTGCACACGGAAGATGCCCCACGTGTCCTTGCCGTGCGAGCCAGCCTCCTTACGGAAGCAGGTGGAGAAGCCGCCGTAACGCAGAGGCAGCGAGCTCTCGGTGATCCACTCGCCGCGGTGGTAGCCGCAGATGGGCTGCTCGGACGTGGCAATGAGGTACTTCTCGTCCTCGCCGATGACCTTGTACAGCTGCTCGTCGAAGTCGTCGAGCTGCGCGACAGCAGCCATGCCCTCCTTGTTCATGAAGAAGGGCGGCTTGAGCATCTTGTACTGGGCCTTCATGAGGAAGGACGTGGCGTACGACATGAGCGCCTGCTCCAGCAGGAAGCCGTAGCCCGTAAGGAAGTAGGCGCGGTGGCCGGCCACCTGCACGCCGCGCTCGGGCTCGTAGCCGTCGATGCGGTGCAGCACCTCGTGGTGGAAGTGCAGGCCGTCCTTCTGGATGGGGGCGCCCCACTTCTTGACCACAATGTTCTCGTCCTCGTTGCTCGAGACGGGCACGGTCGGGTCCACGACGTTGCCGATCTTGGGCAGCTCCTGGTCCACGAGCAGCTTGAGCGCGTCGGCCTCCTTCTTCTTCTCGGGCAGCTCGGCGGCCAGCGCCTTGCGCTCGTCGCTGATGGCCTTGAAGTCCTCCTTGGCCTTGCTGAGCTTCTTGATCTCCTGCTGCAGCGCGTTCATCTTCATGCTGATGGTCTCCACCTCGCCCTGCTTCTTGCGCCACTGCTCGTCCAGCGCGATCACCTTGTCCACGATGTCCACATCCAGGAAGCGCTTTTTCTGGTCGGCGCGCACGGCGTCCGGGTCGCCGCCACGCTCGGGACGCAGGCGGTTGATATCGATCGGCATCTTGGCTGCTTGGCTGTGGGGTGCGTAACTTTTCCACGTATGCCGGGGAGCGAGAGCCATCGAAGGGAAGATTCGCTAGCGCCACCGGAGAAAGATCGGATGGGAGCGAATACGGTGCAGATGGGGACAATAATCCACCGCAGCCAATCACAGCAGGCCATACTGACCATACCGGTACTGACGTGGTAGGAATCTGTCTGTCGCAGAATCGTAAAAATACGCTGGAGGGACCAAAATGAGCGGAAATGACAGGGCTTTCTAGATCTGGTCCGCCAAATTATTTTGGACATCCAGATTTAGGTTTGATTCAACGTCCTAATTCATAAAAACCACTTCAACTGCTTGACCAGCCGGCTGTTGTCGCCGACGCGCCGCAACGTCGCGATCATAGCAACGTGCCGCGCTGGTGGTGACGCTCTTGCGTGGCGGCGAAGCGGTCCACCACCGTGTTGGCGTTCGTGGCGCCCTTCGTGAGCGTGGCCAGGTACGAGACCAGCAGCGCGTCGTTGTACTCCTGCGTGAACGCCGCGTCGAAGTGCTCGGACTTCATCGCCGGCAGCTGGTTGCAAATGCTCGAGATGTGGCGCAGCAGGTTGTGGTCCAGCGGGGCCTCGCCGTTCTTCATGGCCTGCAAGAAGCGCAGCAGCACGTCCACCTGCCGGTCCAGCATCTTGACGGCGTCTCGGACGTTGCCCAGGTACGGGTGCACTGCATCAAAGCATCAGATGAGAAACACACTCACAACGACACTGACTCCACCCACGTAGGTGCACTTACAGGTAGACTTGCTGGCATCGCCAATGGGTGCAATCTTGGAGATGTGGTCGATAGCGATACCCTCTGTCTCGGACGTGTCGATCTTGAAGGGCGCCTTGACGAAGATCATCTTGGGCACGCCGTTCAGCATGTGCAGCTCCGACTCGAACAGCGAGATCGGCAGCTTCTTCTTGGTGCTCGGACCCTTGGACTCCGGGTCCAAGATCATAAACAGCGGGCTCTCGTTGAACTCCATCACCTGCAACGACAACGCCAACAAACAACAAACGTTAGTCACTCACTCAACTTTCCAGCAACACACCCTCAACTCCGCTCTTACCACGCGGTGCACCGCCAGGTCACTGGGGAGCGCCTTCGCGCCCACTGTGTACCAGCCCAGGAGCTCGAAGCCCGGGAAGACCTGCGAGACTGTACGGACAAATCAAAGCAGCGTCAGATCCTATGCGGTTGCAGTATCTCTGCAGTGGCGACAGCATCCATCCGCGTACACTGCTGAATGCGCGAGGTGAGGAACTCCTTGTCGATCTGGATCTCGCCGCCGCTACCGATGTCGTACTTCATCTCGAACGAGTCGTAGACGTCCACGTCCAGCCCCTTCTGGATGCCGAAGAGCGCGCCGATGACCTGCGGCGCCTCCGTCTGGCTCAGCTGCGAGTTGCACTTCTGCCGCGTCTGGTGGTCGGTGATGTTCACGATCACGAGCGGGTGGATCTGGACCTGGCGCTCGCCGCCGCCGGCGCCGCTGTCCTCGCGCTGCACCAGCATCTCCTCGTCCTGCTGCTCGGCGCTCGTCATCTCCGTGTCCTCCATGCGGCGCGAAGCTTCTCCTTCCTCCTTCTTGATGTGGCTTGACTATCGATCGATCCTTGGCGTTTCTAAAGAGCTTTAGAAACGGTGTGTAGCCTGGACGGAACTGTCTTTCCGACTAGTAGGCTAGAAGACAGTCTCAAACGTTCCGTCTCTGCACCTTGGTGTGACGATTGTGTACCGCTCTCGTTGTCGGCGTGACGTTCGCACCGCGCTGACTATTCCGGCCGGTAAAACGCTCGCGCTCGTTGAACAGACCCTCAAGGACGGTGTGCCGCGCTGAACCAAACGGAATCCCCCCTCGCTCCCGCCGCAGGACGTGCCGATCGTCGGATCCCTCTGCAGCATCGGGAGCTCGAACCGCTAGTCAGTCAGTCAGCCAGGCCAGCAGCATGAGCGACCAAGTGTCCGACGACCTGCTCTGGTCGCTAGACGTACGTGGCAGCAACCGCGGCGCCAACTGCGCATTATTATTAATGGAATGCACTAACCGAGTATAATATTATGCTATGCGAGCAGAACTTGATCAAGAAGGATGCCGGCGCCGACGTGGAGGGCGACGCAGACCTCGTGCGCGCGAGTTTCTACACGCAGGACAACATGCTGGGCTGCTCCATGATCGGCAGCGACCTGGTCTTCGGCCGCCGCGAGTCGGTCAAGCTCGCGCAGGATGAGAGCCTCGCAATGGGAGGGTATGGGCGACCCACGGGCTTGATGGGCTACGGCATCGAGGAGGACGAACTGGACGACGACGCGACAATCGAAGAGCGCATTCCCGCCACTTTCAGCGCCACGCAGCCCAGCAGCAACAGCAGCTACCCTCGGCACTCCTCGAGCCAGCACAGCTTCAGCGAAGACACGGACAGGTCCTTCTCGTTTGCGTCCGAGGAGGAGTTCCACATGGGCAACATGGCGGCGCCCTCGCCGCATCGGAAACAGTCGACGAGACGAATGAGTGATGGCGATCAGGACACGTACGAGCAGCGCATCGAGGCGTCGCTTGCTGGGTTCATCACCCAGTCGCTGAACATCGAGTCACGCATGGCCGCGGAGCAGCTCGCGGACCGACCATTTACCATGAGTGATCTTGCGCACTTCAACCCGCAGTTCGGACGGGATATTTATCTTGAACGACTCGGGCAGAGTCTGCAGGAGCAGGAGGGCGAAGGGAAGTCTCTCGCTTCATATCGGAAGTCGACTCTGCAGCGCATGTCCGCGCCGTCGGATATTATTCGACAGGGATGGATTATGAAGCGCGGCGAGGTGGTTCCAAGCTACCGGAAACGCTGGTTTACGCTGCGTCGGATGCCGCAAGGTCCGATGCTGACGTACGCCAAGGACAACACGGAGGGAGCGCCGACGAAGATAATTGACCTCAGCTCGACATCGCGCTGCCTCGTCGTCACCGGCAAGAACGCGAAGGAGCACGAATTCAAGGTCATGACGTCGGCAGATTCCTCGCGACGTGAACACTGCATGGTTGCAGCCTCTGGCTACGAGATGACGCAGTGGGTGGTTGCAATCCAGGCTGCAATTAACTCTGGTAATTGCTCCACGTTTGATGGGGCGACCGACTTCCAGCAGCTTTGGCACGAAGCAGGAATCCAGGGATTTTTAGTTCGTTATGGTGTGCGCAAGTGCAGCTCGCGAAATCGACTTCAAACTCGAGTCCTCGAGCTCAACTTTGCTGAGCAGACACTTACGAACTCGCGGCGAGGTGAGACGCTTACGACGTTTCACTTCACAGACATTCGCGGCATTTCGGCGAGCAGCATACGCTCGAGCGGTGAGGAGCATGGAATTAGTATCGATTTCCACGGTCGACACCGGGCCTGGCCAATTTTCTTGGATTCTGTGGAGGCACGAGACGATCTGTTTGCGATTTTGCAGCGAATTGTGGACAACGTGGTGACTGGCGCGGACCTGGAGAAACGATCCTCGCGCTTGACGCTGAAGACTGGCCATCTCGAGACGAAAAACGCTGGCCCTCACGCTACATTGCGGGGTCGGTTGTTTGTGTGCCTTCATGAAAACTGTATCGTATTTTATCCTGCGGACGGAGACACCACCACGCGGCCGTGGTATGTCATCGCGTTAAAGGGACTTCGACTATCGGTCCGAGAGGAGAAGCGGATGCTTTATGTTGGTCGGCTGGCGTTAGGATGCTCGTCGTCAACTGAATGTCGTGCCTGGTATGATGCCATTTCTGCGGCCATGGTTCTGCCTTCAGAGATCATCGAAATCGAGCTGAAGGAGAGAGCGAAGATCCGTGGCGTCTTCCATGCGTGTGTGTCTCGGTTGCGAAAATTTCTCAAGGCTAAAGTCACGCCGGAAACAAATGGACCGCCGAAAGACCAGAAGACGGTTAACCTGATGATCACCAAGCTTTGGGAACTCGTGTTCCCGGGTGAACCGTTCACGTCAAACAACGATCCGAAGTGGTTGGAGATTGGTTTCCAAAGAGGAGGTCCGGCGTCTGATCTTCGGTCGAGCGGTTTGCTCGGAATCTACTGCTTAATCTTCTTTGCTAGCTTTCCGTCTAGCGAGTTCCAGCGAATCCTGAAGCGCACGCGGCATGGTGTGAGTGAAGGCAACATGAAGAATTATCCTCTTGCGATCGCGTGCATCAACGTCGTATCGCTCTTGACCGAGATTTTGGGATTGGGTGATGCCGGCACGCACTCCGAGGGCTGCTCTGTGAAGGCGATGAAGACCTACAGTCTTTTTGTCGCTCAGAGTGTCAGCAAGTCGAGATCATCGATTCGACCGAACACATTCTCGTCGTCGCGGTCACTAAGTGAGTACGATTCCTGGGAAGAAATCGTCGATGAACCGCAGAACCACGTCTTCGAGACTATCTTCTGCCTGCTCTTCCCGGTCCTGGACTCGCTTTTTGTCGAAATGGGAGCGGTAAGTCGGCACCTTTAGTATGATACTATTGGTCATTCACAGTTCTAACGTTCTATTTGTTTTCTTTTCTCTCTGACAGGGATACATGGAGTTTGGCCAAGTCACGATCGCGTTCCGACGCCGAGTAAACGAGATTTTCAACGCGCAGCCGAGGTCACTGAAAGAACTTCAAAAACTGGCGAGCGAGCCCTGCACAGGTACTCTTGCTGTGCCAACGGTGTTGGCTAAGCAGCACAAGATCAGCAAGCTTCATATGGGCAAGAAAATAGTGAAAGCGGGCGGCATATAACCACGACGAAAGCAGTCGAGTTCATCCACCCCACATAGAAATTTTGAATTGCACCGCAATAGAAATGGTATGCAGTTGCAACGCATGACGACGGCACGTTTCCAGCTATAACACAACGCTTTTGTTCATGTCAGGCCCCCCCCAAACTCCACCACCAGCAGTGCCACCGGTGCTATTTGATCGCGGTAGCTGACCCGACGGAGTCCGATGCAAATGCAGATGCCGGCCCCTTCCGCGACCCCCGCCTCCACCCCGGCCATGGTGCTGGTGATGCGGAGGTGGCTGTCCACGGTGCCCAGATCCTCCATGATGCGCGGTCGTCCGAGCCAGGAACCGCTCCCACGAAAGCTTCATCTCACGTAAAAGCTGCATGGATTGCTCTTTTGCACGTTCCAATGCCTGCGCACACTCGCAAAGGTAAGCAAAAGCGTTTCCAGCATCCGCCGAGGAGAAAATAAAAACTTACCGCCTCGTTTGTGCTGGTGATCTGGATGTAAGCTTCTGGCAGTGTGCGTGAAGACACATCTCGGCCTTTACTCCATTTGCTTAGCGATTGCGGCCACGGCCCGAAGTACCGCAGTTGGGCACATGCAATAGCCTCGATCTTCTTCAAGTGAATGCCACGCTCACCGAGTAATTTGCCGGGAAAATTAAACCTGCGCGATATCAGCGCCTCCGTGTCGACGATGTCATACACGTTGACGCGCGCGAATAGGTGGCCTGACGATACAGCCCCCTCTACGCTGTCACCACTCAATATTGCGTGCTGCAAACCGTTGCTCCCACCACTGATGGTGCTGCCACTGTCAACTTCTCCCATCTCATCCTGCTCCAATGCCGAAAGCCCAAGCTTCTTCATCTGCCGACCTCTGTCTTCTAAGGCCTTGCCTTCCTCTTCACTTCCTTGTAGTCGCATGCACTTGCCGATTTGCTCTAATTTATCCACACGTTCAGAACAATTCCATAAGTGGCAAGATCAGCTTGGTTTTTCAATCGACCTGCGAACGCACCGATGCAAAAGCCGACGTCTCGGGTGTCTGGGAAAAGCTGCTGGCGGATATCTTGCGCTTTCTTGTAGGCAGCAATAGCTTCTCCATATCGTTTCTATTGAGAAGCATAGTTTTCAAAGATGCAAGTGGTGACGTTAAATAGTGAATGCTACGTCCTTCTGGGTAGATAATTCTGCAAGTTTCGTACCTGATCTCGATACACGCGCGCAAGATTGATGGAGATGCGCGCGGCACGAGGGCTGATATCATTAAAGTAGCGATCCGTGATCTGGAGAGCTTCCTTGATGTTTTCTTCTGCCCCACGCCAATCTTTCTGTACTCAGAACACAGAGGATCAGCTATTCGCGAACTCGAAAGTTACCATGCACAACACTTTCTCGCTTGACACGCACCGTAAGTCGCTTAAAATTTCCCATATTGTTCAACGTAGCAGCAGTCTCGAAACTTGCGTTACCGAGTCTACTGCGACGAATCCTCAGTGCTCGTTCATACAGACGACCAATTTCTGCCCTCTGGTTTGCTAACTCCGCCTCACTGCCATCCAGACAAAAAAAACAGTTAGACCACCCCGATCGTTAATCCTCGTTGCAACTAGCCGTCGTACCTAAGTTGCTGCCCTTCAAGCTGGTTGGAGAGATAAAGCGCGAGATTATTTAACGACTGCGCCACCTGAGGGTGGTTCTCGCCGAGCGTTATCTCGCGAATTTTGAGCGATTGGCGATACATGCCTGCGATATCGGGCCCCGCGTCTTCTTCAACGCTTGCACCTGTGGCACCTTTAATCGCTCCTGCATTCGCATCATTCTGGCTTGGGCTCGTCATGCTCTCGCTACTTGTACTGGATCTGCTCGGGCTCGGACTCGAGTTCGAGCGGGCACCTCGCTGGGCACTGCCGCCTCGCCGCCCTCCACTTTTCCCTCCTCTTGCATTCCGCTCTCGGGATTCGCGGGCATCTTCACGTAGTGCAGCTGATGGCGATCGACGCTTCCCTCCAGTCGGATAGTTCTTGTAGAAGTTTGCTAGATTGTTCAAACTCGTTGCGTATTCCGGGTGATTTTTGCTTAGCACCCGACTGCGCATTTCCAGCGCCCCCTTTAGCAAGCGCTCAGCGTGTTGCAGCAACCAAACGTTGTGGGCTAAATACCCCCAACGTGTACTGAGGCAAATGCCGAACTGATTTAACACCTCAGCAACTTGAGGATGTTCGGACCAGCCCAGCACCTCGCGTTGCAATCGTAATGACTCCAAATAATGGTACTCTGCTGCAACCCAGTCTGTGACATCGCAGCACGCGTAGCCGAGATCCGTTAGTAGCAGGGCTTCTAAAGCAATGAGCTCTCGGATTCCAACGCATGTGCAGCGATCATGTGCCGCCGCGGAAGCAGCCGGAGGTTGTGGCTCCTCGAAAGAAGGTAGTTTGTCCAGCAGCGACAGCTCGCGATCATACTTGGCCTCTTCCACATCCCACAGCAACGCGGCAGGGTCGTTTTCACGGTTACCACAGGCGCAGTGTAGCGAGCGCGTCTCTCGTGATAGTTGCAAACATGAGGATACCACCTGAATACGGCGCCGGGGCTCCACACGTGCACGGAAAATAAAGCGGCAACGCACCACAAGGTTACTATAGAGCAGCGCGTCCACAATCGAGGAGTTGCTGAGCCCAGCAGAACCTGCAGGTCGCTGACCACTTCCACCACCACTGCTGCTATCGCTTGTACTTGGACCAAAGCTACTGCTGTGGCGCTCGATGGTCGGCTTGGGCAGGGCTTCATCACTCACTGAAAATGTTGGTTCGCTCTTCGTTCTCATCGTACTTGTAGAACTGGAAGGCATCTCACCAATCTGATCACTCACGATATCTTGTTGGGCGCGACAGTTGCTCTCGCGCACCTGCTCAATGCTTTGCAGTGTAAGTTCATGCGCAAGCCGCATGGCAGATTCGATATTTGCTCGCTCCTTGTCAAATAAGGCCAAGGTGCCTTCGAATCGGTAGGCATGCGAAGCCTTGGCGACAATCATGCAATAGTAGCGAACAAAACGCCGCTTCCACGTGAGAAGTAGCTCTTTGCCCAGCGGGATGCTCATTGTAGGGGCTCCCATCGATGCCGCCACAAACGATGAAGCTGAAGTCGAAGCAGGTGCACGATCAGCGAAACATTCATCCCCCATTTTTCCAGCTTCGTCCTCGGCAAAAAGCTGCACGAGGTTGTGCATACGATAACGGTTTGTTTTCGTATCAAACTCCACTAGCGACCACTGGTGAAGTAGTTCCAAAGCAACGCTGGCCGAGGGAACGCTCATTTCCCGAGCTTTCGCCTCCTCGCTGCTCTCTAAATCCAGTAAATCGTAGCTGTCGTTTGTCATGGCACCGTCGTTATCGAAACCAAAACCATCCATGTTCGAAAGCTGAGAACCGAGACTACGCACGGAGGAGACATCATCATCCCGGCTACGACTTCGGTTGCTCTTGGCGTAAGCATCGGCAGGAAAGTACGAACTTGAAGAGTTCGACGTGCTCGTTGTTGCGCCAGCGGAGCCACTCAAAGACGAAGACATCAGGGAATAGCTGCTACTCCTGGCCAATTTCCCAGCAGCATTCTGCTCCGTTAATACACTGGATAGCACCGCTTCAGCAGCTTCGATCTCAAAACTTCCGCGAAAGAACCCAAAGGCCATGAAGGCTAGCCTTAGCGGCTCGTCTAAATGACAGAAAGATGAGCGGATGCAACGGTCCACACACTCCTTGTGCCCTACTTGGTTGAGCTCGCGGATGGTCTCGAATCGGTGGTCGTCGCGCTAGAAAACATCACAAAAGATTATTATTGACTATGTAGGTCGCAGGTCGGTCGTTTTGAGACCACTCACCTCCAAATATTCGATCATCCGCTCAGGCGTGACCGTCATTCGAGCGTTAGCCAGAGCTCGGCCCACCACACGAATAGCTAGGGGAAGACAACCGCAGATCCTTGCCAAACGTTCAGCTAGTTTGGCCGAGCAGCCAGGAGCCACGAGGCAGAGCAACTCTGTCTGTACCGTATCGCAATGCAAAAGAGTGTTTGAGTAAGTGAACGTGCCTCTATGAAAAAAAAGATCCAAGCACGACTTACCGCCGTGTGCAACGGGAGCTCCGAGATTGAAAGCGAGTATGGAGTGACACTGGGGATATGCATATTTCGCCGAGAGGCAAGCAGCAACTTCAAATTTGGAGCAACCGAGATAAGCTGGTGCAGCAGTTCTTCGCCCTTGTTTTCATCCTCATCCAGCAGCTCCTCAACCTTGTCTAGCACCAGCAAACAGTTCTTGGTCCTGTAGTACATCCAAGCTTCTGTTAGCCATTTCAAACTTTCACTGCTGTGATACGCATGAAGTATGCAATACTCACCCTAACTCTGCAAATACTTCTTCGTCTGTGTCTGCTGCTGGCATCCCAATACTCTGCGCAATGGCATAGCGCACAGTTGAGAGTTTCTGGGCTTCCAGATCCACGTAAAATACGCCATCAGGAAACATGCGGCGACTGTGCACGAAGTGCGCAACTGAGATAATGAGAGAACTCTTTCCGATTCCTGGAGCACCTAGGCACGCCGTCACCGCGTTTTCGCGTAGCGACTTGACCATTAGATACGTCTCAGTGTTCCGCCCGATGAACTGGCCGTGCATGGACGGAACGTTGGATGGGTACCGTGGCGTGTAGTCCCGCAGTGAACCATTTGGGATGTCTCCGAAGAGAACCACGTCATGCGAAGCAGCTCCTAGAAGCAGAAACTTGCTGGACTCGTCGTGCGGGAATGCCAGCGCGTGGCCCTTGCAGCAACACTGAGAAGCACTGTGTTGGGAGTGACGTGAGCCATCCCGCATCCATGTGCAGGTTGGTTCGTGGAGATGGCTGTACGTACAAAATACAGAGAAGTCAGTCTGTACTCAAATAAAAGCAGCAACAGCAGCGAGCGACTTACGCGCAGCAACAAGCAGCTCGTTTCTGGGTAGGAAGAGCGCGCACCGCTCCCTTCGCGATCTCAAACGCTGTCGACACAGTGTGTCCGTGAAACAGCGACAGGTAAAAATGTTTGGCGAACATGGTCGCCGAGGCGTCCACCACGAGAGAATCCGAATGCACTGCCACGACGTGAGGGATCCCGGCGTTCAGGAACACGGACGCGACCTTCTGGCTATGACACGCATTGACAAACACAAGCTTCACATTGCCGTCCAATGGCTTGGGTCCAGCAGTAGCAGCAGCTGCAGCCTCGGACGCTGTGCCTCTCTTCATTTCCACGGGGGTTACCCCAGGCACCTGCCCGTCCCCAGGCGCGTGACCGGAGAACATCAACTGCCTCAATGCGTCGGGCGTGATTAAGTGCGTGCATCCAGCTCCGTCCTCGAAGCAGAGCGCGGCTCGTTGGCCCAGTCCATGGCCGGAGAAGTGCAGCACCGTGCACTTCCACGCCGTCATGAGGCTGCGCAGGATGTCGGCCGTGGCGATGTCGAAGCGCACGTGGATGGCCTTGTGCTGCACGTCCGTGAGCAGCGAGTTGCCGATCTCGCGGCGCTCCGCTTCCAGGTCCAGCTTCTCCATGGGGTAGATGCGGTGGCGGCTGTCCTTGATCACGAGCGGCGCCGCGTGCAGCACCACGAGGTCCAGCGCGTTCTCGTCGCGGGGCAGCCAGGCCTGAGTCGGGGTTGAAGCCGTGGTGGATGACGCAGACGCATCACCTGAAACTGGCGCTGCTGAAGAAGAGGAAGAAGAAGAAGACGTAGAAGACGACGCAATCAGCGCCTCGATGGCCTGCGCGATCCGCACGCGGTCCCCGAAGGCCGCGATGCCCAAGTCGTCGCGCAGCGCGTT
>JAIKVE010000764.1:0-16300 GCA_024679115.1 Phytophthora pistaciae | reverse complement strand
TATTTTCTGCGATTTTGATATCGTGGAACATGATCACTACGTGAGTCAGCTGAGTGATTTAGAAAAAATCTTCTTTTGCCAAGACGATAACGCTGCATACGACACGAGCTCATTACGCGCAGATTTATTCCCAAGCACTGGTATTCCTGATGATAACGCGGCCTCAGTGATAAAACAATTTTTGATGAACAAGATGTTTGATGGAACAGCCGCCTCTATCGTTTCTGGTGGGAATATGGGTCATATATGTGATGAAGTATCGGATATGTATTCGGTGGCTGCGTTACGTAAGTGGGTGGACAATGCAGAAACCGACAATACTCTGAGATCAAGCAACGATTCTACGACAATTCTACGGGATGTCGAAGTAATTGAGTTGCTTAATGATGCGATACTACCTGAGAATATGGATTGGGAGAATGCGAGAACCATGACTGTGTCAAAAAACGATATTGGCATCTTCGCATCTATTTGTCGTGTGTCAGCAGCGTATTCACTTAATGAGCTCCAGCACCTTGCCTTTACCAAAATGGCGAAAGCCCTAATACTACGATGGAAACGAAGAGCAGATCCTTCTCTTGAGATCAAAACAACTACTATGGACTTAAAAAATGATCAATTGTTAATGTTCCTGGGTGGTGAAGGTGGGACGGGTAAAAGCCGTGTGATAGACTGCATCGAAGCGTTCTGTATTAGCTGGGGTCACAGTAATAGTTTGATGAAGACAGCGATGACAGGTAAAGCGGCAACTGTGATTGGAGGAAGAACGCTCGCAAGTTTTATTCTACAGTTGGAGAGGGCGCATTCTTCAGCTGGAATAGAAGATTTAGATCTGGTCATTGTGGATGAAGTATCTATGATACTTAAACGTGAATTTGCCAAACTGGATCGACTATTACGGCTCAGAAAGAAAGTTCCGAATGTGCCATTTGGTGGCGTAGACATCGCCCTTACCGGCGATTTTCTACAGTTACCTCCTGTGGGTGGTGATCCTCTTTTCATAGATCCAAGTACGAGAGGGAAATCTTCTCCTGCTGAAATTGTTGCTTTTAATCTGTGGAGGGAATTTCAGGACGTAATTATATTGAAGGAGTCGATGCGTTTCAAATCAGATCCGGGGTGGGGTAAGGGATGTAACCAAGCTCGGCTTGGTAATTGGACAGATGAGTTTGTGAAGTTGATCAATGAGCGCGTTCTACCGAAGAAATCGGACCAGCAAGTTTCGATGAACCTAAGGACTGTCCAAACGTCGTCAAGTGTATTTGTCACGCCTGAAAATGTAATGAGACTGGCTATAAACAACAGTTTCATCTCAACCACGGCCAAACTACTGGATCCAGGTGACTTTCCGATTCGAGTGGTTGCAAATTTTAAAGGCGCATTGGATGATTTGAGTCGTGCCGAGGTTGAAATGATAATGCGTATGCCAGACTCCAAATTTGGTAGAATGGCACCATTTCTAGACCTCGTTCCTGGAATGCCAATTCAAATTACCCAGAATGTTCGACTGGCTAAAGGCGTTGCAAATGGAACGGTAGGAACGTTTTGTTACGCAAAATTTTGTCCGGACACAATATTCAAGCTTGTGCGGGATAGCTCAACTGGCATTGTTGTTCGCATACCGAGCCGTCCGCCTACCGTTGCCTTTGTTCGGATCCCACGCGGCCAGGGGGCTATACCGATCGACTCAAGTGTAGAAGCTGATCTCTTTCCGCTTTTCTACAACACCGAAGGATATTCAAAGTCCAAAATAACTCTCGCGCATGCACCTGATGGAAGCCCACGTGGAATTTTTACGAAGATTCAACAGCTACCATTTGTTTGCGCCGCGAGCTCTACAACGTATAAAGTACAAGGTGATACGTTAAGCTCGCTTGTTGTGGTGAACTGGAGATCGAACAATGAGCGTGTTATAAAGTACAAGGTGATACGTTAAGCTCGCTTGTTGTGGTGAACTGGAGATCGAACAATGAGCGTGCCAACAAGCCATCGCAACCATATCTACTGGTATCACGTGTAACATCTCGCGACGCCTTTTCAGCACTCGAGCCGTTTACGCCAGATTTAGCACGTTGGGCTCAGCCATCCGAACAAGCACTTGCAGAAGAAGCACGTCTTGGGGCCCTTCATGCTGCTACGCTAAACACTTTCTATCTTAAGTAACACAAAAAAACTTTTTTTTTCTGCGGCTATCAAATTACTGATTAAATGCGGGTAGTTTTGCTGTTACGAACTGCGACCTTCCCCGGGGAGGAACGACCCGGGTCACCCTGTCAGGCGTCTCGTTCTCACGCTCTAGTCTGTATAGCATGCTTAGACCTGTTCAAATCTCGCTGTGCCGTCTCTCCGACGTGACGATCTCAAATCGGAGGATCATCTGTCCTTACAAAAACTGGAGCAATGGCGGTCAAAGGATGGCGCACAGTGCGTTGAGTAATCCCCACACTTCGCAAACGTGCATGAAAACCCGCCACATCCGGTTCGTTGCACTCAGTTGCTGATTCTCGCCGAGTGGTTCACTCGGACCTGAACTGGGCGAGAATGCGGCGAGACTGTGTGGTGCTGCTCGTGCTGCTCGTGGTCGCCTTCGCTGGACGGATCGACGCGGGTTCCAAGCCCACCTCAGCTGACGCAGCGCTCGGAGTTACTTCGGTCTCTGCCGAGAGGAACGGCGCTCCGATTAAGCGACTCCTTAGGGGTGAGGGCACGTCCACAGAATCACTGGCTGCTACGACTGCTACGAAGCCCGACGATGAAGAGGAGAGGGGCCCCGTCGTTGATGCTGCCAGGTTCGCAACAAATGCATTCAAGGCCAAGGCCAAGAACACCATCATGCTTTGGCGCGGACATGCCCCCGAGAAGGCGCTCAAGAAGCTCGCGGTCACAAGTCTCAACGACAAGAACTTCAACAAGTTTGCCAGGTACTATGCCGAGTATTTGGCCAAGTACCCGGCGAAGGCCGCGAGTCTCCCTGCCACGGCGGAAGACGTCGTATTGTTGCCGAAACTGACGGCGTGGCTGGGTCAGAGGCTGCGTCCTTCCCAAGTCAAGCAGCTCTTGAAGGACGCGGGCTCGACCAACGTGGAGAAGTACCTGCAGCTGTACCGCAAGGACGCGGACGACGCCCTTGCGTTGCCCATGTTCTCCAAGTGGGTCCAGCAGAAGCGGCCTCCGTCTCAAGTCAACATTCTGCTCAAGGACTTGGAGATCTCGGACGTGTCGAAGTACATGGGGAAGTACATGGAGGCTGGCGCAGCGAAGAACGCCTTCCAGAAGTGGGTAAGCAAGAAGCTTCTGCCTAAGGAGGTGGCCCAGAAGCTCAAGAGTGCCGAGGTGCCGGACGTCAGCAAGTACGTGGGGCAGTACATGGAGGCCGGTGGAGCTAACGTCGCCATCCGCACCTGGCTCGACGATAAGATCCTCCCCCAACAGCTTGCCCTGAAATTGAAGAACGCGGAGGTGCCGGACATCAGCAAGTACATGGGCCAGTACATGGAAGCCGGTGGAGCCACCCTCGCGCTGGAGAGGTATATTAGCTTACCCAAGGCGCTTTACCCGCAAGAAGTTGCGTTCAGGCTGCAAGCTGCACAACTGCCAGACATCAACAAGTACCTGAAGCAGTATGTAACAATGTGGGGCAAGAAGCAAGCCGAACTCTCTAGGAAAATAAGCTAGGAATGAAAATGGTGTGCACTCGAAACTCAGTGAAGATTTTAAAAAGTGAGTGAAAACTGGTAGCGAGTTGTATTTGCATGAAGTACATGTAAGTAGTAGAAGAATCATTGCCTCGCAACTGTAGATGCTGGATACTTACGTACCAAGTTATTGTAGTTTTCATGAAATGGCGATAGTACGGTGGACCAGAGAAGTAAAGCATAGTCACATCAGGTCATTGGGCGTAACACAAGGTGAATATACACGGTTTCGCTCTCGGCGTTAACCGCCTAAAATTAAAAAAAAAGAATAAGAGAGCTTTAGTAAGAGCATCTCCAACGGTAGTGCATAGTGCAAAAATGATAAGGCGAAGTGAACGGCTGGACACTACGTAAAAACAGGACGAACATGCGTGAAATAGCTTGCATTTGTTTTCGCTGCCCCAACGGCATTGCAGAAATGCATAGTGAAAGCGGAGGAGTTGCTCCAGAACGTCAATGCAGCGGCCTCTACCTCATAGTAGAGGTGCCATCCTACTATCGTGAGAACCTGCTTGATGACCCGCACGACGATGAGACCTCCCCCTGCTTGCAAATATGGGTTTGGAGCACACTGCCACTTTGCCTTGAGACTATTAATAGCAACCGTGAGCGTGTTGCAAGCGCCTCACCAAGGAAGAAATTCCGCAGTATACCTAGCTAGTGCCTATATACTAGTACGTTCTATAGGAGTATGTGTGTACCTGTTTCCAGCATCCATCAACGCAGTAGACGCTCGCACGAGCATATTTTCGTTGTGCACTACGTGTGCATTACGGGCCGATTCGTAGGGAAAACCGGACTCTATTCCCTAGGAGGCTTCCCTAGTGCACAATCACTTTTCAAGATGTTACTTCACTGTTACTTCTGTGCCCATATCACTACACCGTTGGAGATCGATTTTTTTGCACTTGCGCATTTTCGGTCATTTTTGTGTATATTGCACTACCGTTGGAGATGCTCTAAGAAACAAAAGTGCTGCATCATAAAAATTGTTGAAATAAAATAAAATAAAAAAATAAAATAAAAAATTACAAACTTTCTACAGTACGTGGTGGTCTACGGGACCACCAGTAAGAGAATGCTTGAATTGATGCAGTTGAGCGCGGTCCTTTTTGCAAAAGTCCGCCGTGGGATAACTCGTCAGGACTTTTTGCTTGAAGTTTTGGCGAATGAGCGAGGGTGGAGCGAATTATTTTGAGGCAACCAGAGGGGTAACTAGATACTGTACTAGCGACTATATTCGCGAACCGTGAACCATTTTTCCTCTTTGTTTTTTAGACCGCCTAGATACTTGGAATCAAGCATTGGCATACAATACAGTGGCGCAGGTACAGTGTATTAATACGTACGTTTGAACACGTACGTGCCAGCGTTACTGTAGCGTGGCTCATGTCCATCGCGTCGAATCGACAGTCGATGTTTGAAGTTTTGCCAGTAGAAATGGCAACTCAAACATCTGTCGCGTAACGCACAGCGGGATGACATCGAAGTTGCAGCTTTGCACTTGCCATTGCCATAGCCATACAGTACCGGAACCACTTGCATTGGGTTTGGATGTCATCTCTACAACGAGCAAGCTGCACGCTGGACATGCATTTCATTTTAGCACGTCAACTGCCTGGGGGGTTCGTACATGTAATGCGGTACAGTACAGTACTCCCCACCAAGCAAATCCCGGCATGTAACACAGCGAAAAGGATTGTCATCTCCGGATAGGCGTTCCCACAACCGCGCGTTTACCGCCCCACCTCAGTCTTCAATTTCCTGCACAGCGCTCAAGTCCCCCCCTCCAAGTCTCGTGCTGCGTTGTGCTCCAATATGAGCCTCAAGCACGTGGTTCTTCTTGTGTTCCTGGTGATCGCTTGCGCTGGCCAAAATGCAGCTACCAAGTCTGCCTACACTGGCGCCCACCTGGTTCCTGTTGACGAGTACGACGCTCCGACCACGAGATTCCTTCGGGTGACGACGAGACACGCCGACACCAATGGCGACGAGGAGAGGGAAATGGGCGTGGTGAAGGTCCTTTCGACGGCAGCAAAGGCTGTGAAAGCGAAGGCGAAGTGGGTGATCGTGCTCAAGCGTGGCTTTGGACCTGCCAAGGCCATGAAGAAGCTCAAGATTAAGAGTCTGCAGGACAAGAATTTCAATAATTTCGCGCGGTACTACGCCAGGTATTTGGCCAAATACCCCAAGAAGGCGGCGAGCCTGCCAGCGACAGCCGAAGACGCTGCGATGGCCATCAAGATGAACCAGTGGATGGCCGAGAAGGTGATGCCGCCTCAGATTGGGGCCAAGCTGCAGGAGTTTGGGCAAAAAGACATCAAGAAGTACGCGGCGCAGTACATGAGCTTGTGGGGAGCGAACCAAGCCAAGCTCGCGACAAATGTGAAGTAAAATGAATGCGATTGCTGGAAACGTTTACTTTATGTTTAGTTTGACGCAGCAGCTACAGCTCCAATTCGCTAGCACCTCAGTTTTCATTAACGCGTGAGATTCTCCCACCGCCGCCTCGACACTGGTTACGCGTTGGATGCAAGTGTTGGCTTCTTACCAGTCATACACCCGGGGGCTTTCCAACGTTAGGCACCTAGAGCACCACTGGCACCTGCCACTACACCAGGATACTGCGCGATAAAGCTCAGTCCAAAGTCCGCTAACTTGACGCCGTCTTCACACACTAGGATGTTATTTTCCTTGAGGTCATCGTGGACAATTCCTCGCTCGTGGAGGTACGTGAGGCCGAGAGGGACTTCGTATATGCACCCCCAGACATTGCGTCGAGGTTTCCCCTGAACAAAAGACACGAGGGGTCCCATGAGCGGCGTGGTTTAGTGAGAACCCTAAATCTACTTCTCGACGAATATCCTTTTGGTGTTGCTCATCCAGAACTTTTTTCACCACTACGTCGGTGTCGAGCCACTGATCGTGTATACACCGTCTGCGAAATGTTTTCCCAGCTCAACTTGATAAGCTGGAATGAACCATTTTGGGAGCCCATGGTCGCCGAAAGAACCATCGAAGGCCGCTTTTCGAGCGTACTCGCGCTTGGAAAGTCGTAACAGAGCAACTGGCAGAAATCGAACCCGACCCATTGTGCGCTGCCGAAGCTGGACCAGCTCATCGTGTCGAACATTTTTGTGCTGGCTGCCACGCCAATTTTTTCGCGAAGTTAAGTTCCTGATCTACGCTAACATACCACAATACATTGGATCTCGTCTCACCCACATGTCAATACTTAGTGGCCAATCACTCGAGCAATATGGCCGATGAGCTGGACGAGCGTTGGGACTTCCTCTCTCCCTGGTGCGAGGCCTTGTGCAACCGCATCAGCTACGTGTGGCCTGACCGCGAGGAGGAGGTCTGGGACGTCGGGGAGCGTCGGTTTGAAGTCGAGTTACCAACGCGCCGTGACGAGGACCGGGGAGGCTTCATCTACGGCGACGAGGACGAGTTCCAGACCCATTTGCAACAATTAAGAGAAGCGCTGGCGCTACTGGCAGCTGTGGCCCACGTAGACCAAGCAGCTTGGAAGTATTTACTCGAGGATTGCTGCGGCGTAGAGCTCCGAGACATTGGGGGACACAAGATCAACGAAGAAATCCCTGCGAGGTTTGTGCTCGTTGTGCTGGAGCGCAACAAGAACAAGTTCTACCCCGAGACGCTGAAGGCCGACCTGGTCCAGTTCTGTGGCGCACACCAACGCACATACGCAAGCGCTGGATACAAGGACGCTTTGAAGAGAATCGCGGCGCTAGACCACAGCTTACAGCAGGACATGCCAGGGGTGGACATCCAAGTGCCAGTGCAGATGTGGTTCCACATTAAACACAGCAAGGACAACGGGTGGATGGCCAAGACTGGAGGATGTTCAGAGTGCAGCGGCGGAGATTCAACGAGGCTGGGAACATTGTGGCCATACTGCAGTTGAGCCTGGATCTCTTCGATGCACTTTGGTGCTGGAGCCTCCGCTCGCTGTCTTCAATGACAATGTGATCACTCCTAAAGTGCGCAGACGGTGGAGTGCTTGGTGCGTGAGAACGCGTGGTTCTCTCAACTTTCGCTGTGGGTGACTATGGAACGCGACCTCATATCTGACCAGCAGCTTGCGACCAAGACAATGGGGCAACTTATGGCGTCTCTATTTGACAGCGAGCGGCGGCCATATGAACGCACGAGCACCAAGTACTGCCGCAAATTTGAGACGCCAGTGGGTCAACGCTATCGTGCCTGGCTACGGACGCTGCCTGGTTGACCGTGGGGACCTGATCTTTCATGAAGTCAACGCAGTTAATGGTGAGCCATGCAGCGTGACTTCGCTCAAAATCGGGTTCGCGAAAGAATATGACGACTTCCCGATAGTATCAACTGGGTTGTCTCGATTTCTGGAGCTTGTCGGGCCACAACTAAAGGTCTTGACACTGGACGGACCCAGAGTGACGCTACCGGTGGACTCGATCTTGAAAAGTTGTCCTCAATTGCAGGAACTGTCAATTTGTGGGTATTTTGTGGATGCGAGGCTCAACTTCAGTGAGTACCGGGCTAAAACTCCACCGCCATCTTCATTCAATTGCCACTGGGAGGATATCGCTGCACTTGCTGCAGCCTTGAGCGATAGCGACAACCCAGTGGCTAAGTGCGTGCGACGGCTCCGGGTGCGTCTGGTGAATCGGGTGCTTGGTTGGGGAAGCCATCCGCCCAACTATGACGATGGGAACCTCGAGACGCATGCGAATGCGCTTCTGCAGATGTTGGAGGTGAACCGGAACTTGGAGTATCTCGACGTCATTGTGCCTTTTTCATCCGACGCATTGGCTACGTTTGTCGGCGGCTTTAAGAAACACCATCGCACACCGACCAACCGATCGGTCAAACTGGTACTGGATACGAAGCTGGCGCTCCTTAGCGTGCGTACGGCCCGACGAACTCCGCTGGATGGAAGCAAGAAGAGGAAGCCGCAGAACCGATCGGCAAGTGGCCGACTGGACGAGCACGTGTTGGCAAATATTTTCACATTGGCTGCTACCCCGATTTTCCGAGAAGTGCACTTTCGTGAGGCTCTCTCTGATATATGGGGAGACGAACGCGTTCGTGTGCAAGTCTAGACGACGGTCAAGCATAGTGAACCACGCGCATCAGATGTGAGCCTGCGCTTGATCTTCTCGCGCGTGAAGCTTCGAGTGGAATGCGACGCAATTCAAGCTTCCTCGTTCTTGATATTACGCGAGAACGCAAAAAAAAAAAAAACCAGCATTGCCATGCGATACGTGTTGCAACGCTGATTAATATTGTTCTAGGTTTTTGCTCGACTGCCAAAATTCCCCTCGGCAACTCTCGTAAAATTAAAGCCATTCCCAGTAACGTACTTAGTTGTTTATAGTACTACCTCGGCGCCTATGTAGGCTACGAAGGCCTTGTGAAAAGCACTGAGAGCTAGATATGCAGCTGGAAGAGCTCTTCAGCGCCAGCATAATCGCAAGGCGAAAGATTGGAGTGGCAGTCAAAACGAAAACGATAGATGGTCCATCTCAGGGAGCACCGACTGAGTCTGCCGCTTCTTGTTCCTCCTGCACCTCTGTGACGTTCCAGACGCTAGTACGCTCAGAAAAGCGGCCTTCGTTTCCATGCCCAACTTGTCCGATCGATTGGTCGGCTGGTGGTCGTGCTTCTTGAAGGCGTCAGCATATTTTAGTCACAAAAAACGTCGAGATACTCGATGCTCCGGTTTGTGGGTTTTGGGGTGATATCGCTATCAACTATGACGCGACCAACTTCAATCAGCATGCTCAGGCTCTAGTATAATTCCTGGCCCCGATCGGTTCCTCAGCCGCACTAGCAGGCGACGCACACACTAGGCCAACGGATTGTTCCGGTCACTCAAGTCCATCGACAAAGCGACAGTACCATTCCAGTGGCAACGGAGCAAAGGGGGCAGCTGATCCTGTATCTGATACTCGCGGAAATTGAGTCGCACTCCACCAAGTATTCAAATAGAGTAAGGTTTTCTCTCGGTCCGTCGAGGGTTTAGAATTCCAGTTTAGGCCCAATGAGCGAGGCAACCCAGTTGAGATTGCCGGTAACGTACCGTCCAGCCTATATATTTGTCAAGTTCAATTCTCAGAGATGTCACGCTGCAAGAAGCGCTAGGTTCACCCTCCAACTCCTGGAACATCAGGTCACTATGTCGAGCCAAACACATCCGTGCTCGCTTGGGAGAATAATACGTACGCCAGCCATTTCCAACGAGAGTTTCTTCGCTGTCTGGCTCACCACCGTCGCAGAGCACAGTGCCTCCACATCACGAGCTTGGAACCGGTCGGCGCATTCCAAATGCACTGTGCCGAGCTGTAGCGGCCTTGAACTTCCGTCAATACTATAAGAGCTCTAATTTGCAGCAAAAAAATCCGAGCGGCAAACTTCCCAACAAGCAGCGCTGAGATTGGGTCGTCAACGCAGTGTTCATGGTCCACTCTCAGAAACAGCGAAAGTTGCGAGAGTTAAAAGTTCGCACGTACTGACAACTCCACTTCCTCTACAGCCTTGCGCGTCAAAACTTCTTGATTGAAGTCGGCGATCATCAACTCTCTCATCGTTGTCGTTGAAATCATTTATAACGGCCCCCTCCTTTGTCATACACGTGAAAATTACGCATTATTCTTGCCAAAGGGTAATACCCCATTTCGACAATCTGATTGGTCGAGAAAATCATGAGAACTAAAGTTATATTTTGATTAGCGACGAATCTTTGCACGAAGATGACCGAGGCTGGGGCTTCTTAGCTCCGTGGTGCGAGGCCTTGCGCTACCGGATCAGCTACGAGTGGCTCGACCGAGAAGAGGAAATATGAGACCTCGGTGCGTGCCAGTTTTTGGCGGATCTACCGACGAGACGGGACGAGGACCGGGGGAAATTTCTCTTCGCCGACGAGTTCGAGTTCCAGGCTGCGCTGCAACAGTTTAGAGAGGCGCTGGCGCTACTGGCAGCGGTGGCCCACGTGGACCAAGCCGCTTGGAAGCATTTACTTGAGGAGTACTGCGACGTACAAGTTTATAACAAAGGAGGGGGCGTTGGAGAGGACCAAGACATCCCTGCGAGGTTTACGGTCATCGCGCGGGAGCGGAACGACAAGATGCTTTATCCAGAAACGCTAGAAGCCAATCTCATTCAGTTCTGTGGCACACACCAACGCACAGACTCAAGCTCTGAATACGAAGAGGCGTTGAGGAGAATTGCAGCTCTAGACGACACACTGCAGCAGGACGAGCCAGGTGTCGACATCCAAGTTCCAGTGCGGATGTGGTTCCACGTGGGGATGAGCAAGACTACGCAGCCGCTTGATGATATACAGAGTGCCGCGGCGGAGATTGAACGAAGCTGGGAGCGATTGGGACACAGTTTGGTCGAGCCTGGAGCGCTGCGATGCACCTTGGTGCTCGAGCCTACGATCGCGATCTTCTCCGACTTTGTGATCACTCCTACTATTGCGGACACGGTGGAGCGGTTGGTTAAGGAGAACAATCGGTTCTCGCAGTTTACGCTGTGGGTGAATATGGACAGAGAGCTCCGATCGGGCGAGCTGCCCTCGATCAAGACTTTGGGACAACTCATGGCGTCTCTATTTGTTGGCAACCAGCAGCCCAGTGGACAATTTACTACCAAGTACCACCGCGAGTTTGAGACTCCTGAAGTAACGCCACTTCGCATGGGAACGATTCACTTACTATGTTCGACCTGGCTCGAAAGTCGCGACGTGGACGCAACGGGCTCAGCGATTGCTGTATGTCAGACTGCCAGAAAGCTCTCCCTGAGCTTGGAAATGCAATCGACTAATGTTGAGATTACTCGGCAGTGGTGGAGGTGGATAGCGTACGCTCTGTTCTCAAAACGAGCGCGTACGAGCTCATCCGTTGAATCCCTCGCTTTCACTGCAGTTTCAGCCATGAGTGTAGAAGATATGGAGGCTTTCGCAGCCATGCTGGCGTCTGACCATCAGGAGGAAGAGCTCTTCGGTTGCCCTCGCGGTACAGTAGAGGAGAGAGACGCCACCTTGAAAGAGAGCGCTTCGATCTACGCTCTGATAAACCATCGAGGCTTGCCACTTAGAGCATCTCGGATCACTCCGCCGTCGGTTGTTCGAACTGTGAGGTGCTTCAGTGACGATGGAACTAGCGAGTGGGTCAACGCTCTTGTCCCCGGGTATGGGCGGTGCCTAATTAGCCGCGAGGAATTGTTTTTTCACGAGAGCGACGAGACTTCTGTAGTGATCCATGCAACGTGACATTGCTCTGGATTGAATTCGAGGAAGATGAGGAGATCCTTGACATGGCCCCAGCGATTTCAACCGGTTTACCTCGGTTTCTGAAGCTTGTCGGCCAAGACCTGAAGGTGTTGACGCTTGAAGGACCGAGAGTGGAGCAGCCGGTGGACTCGATCCTCGAAAGCTGCCCTCAATTGGAGGAGCTGTCAATTTGTGGGTACTTCGTAGCTGCGCGTCTAAATTTTAGCGAGTGGAGAATTCTTCCGCCTGGTTCATTGAATTACCAGTGGGAGGACATCGCTGCACTTGCTGCAGCTCTGAGTGACAGCGCCAATCCAGTGGCCAAGTGCGTACGACGGCTTCGAGTGCGCTTGATGAATCGTAAGCTGAGTTGGGGACATCACCCAAGCAACTACAATCCTCTCGACTTTGAGAAGCATGCGAGTGCGCTTCTGCAGATGCTGGAAGTGAACCGGAGCTTGGAGTATCTTGACGTAATTGTGCCTTCATCCGACGCATTGGCTGCATTTGTCGACGGGTTTAAGAGGCACCATCGCACACCTATTAACCGGTGGGTCAAACTTGCTTTGGAGACGAAGCTGGCGTTTCTCAGCGTGGTTTCCGCTCGACGAGAACCGTTGGCTGCGGATAAGAAGAGGAAGCAGTCGACGTTGACAACCCAATTGGCGATTGATCAGCTTGACGAGAACGTACTGACCGATATATTCGCATTGGCAGCTACTCCGATATACCGTGACGTGCATTTTGGCGTCCCGCGCGCTGATTTCTGGGAGGAGGAACGCACTCATATACTCATCTAGACGACTGACTTCAAGGTGCAAGCAAACGGATACCGAGGTTTATGGATGAAACAAATCTTCGTGCAGCTCCCAATGCACACTGAAGTAGCTGAACTATTAGCACCAAAGACCTCGGCTATGCGACGTCGTCAACTGCAGCCCACAGAAAGGAAAGAAAGTAGCTGCAGCTACGATTCTGGCTAAGGGGCTATGCCGTAATACTACGGACAAGGCAGCTGCTCCTGTACCCGCCCGGGCTTGTATATCGCGTTCCTCCGCTGAAGGCTGTGGCTGCGTCACACACTGCAGCTACGGTTGCTCACGCTTGTCCTTCAGCAAAGAGGCACTGGCGCTCTGGTTTGGTGCTGCGCGCGTCAGAGAGCGGGCATCGTGGTCAGGACAAATGCACTTGTGTCGTGTGGAGGGCGTCGACCTGTGCCAGCCTTAGCTTCCGTCTGAACGGCTTCTTCAGCAGCATCTCGACGCCCGGCTACTTATTGCACTTAAGCTTACTATAGCTTTGTGGGGTTGGAATTGGGGAACGGAGATTACCAGGATACATGTACGAAACGTCGAAATATTTTCTACTCAGCTCCTGTGCATAAAGCGAGTGATCGCTGTTGATGTCGACGTTCAGCAAGTTGCTGACAGCCGGGATAGCTGTACCCCTACATGTATATATTTACCATGTGCACTTGATGATGTGGTTTGCCTGATGACGGGGTCTGGCTTGACGTGTCCACGAAGCCTCCTCTCAGATTCCTCATTTCGTGATTCGTCACCCGAATCCCCCCTCCAAGAGCGCACGGAGCAATGCGTCTGTTGCTGTGGGTGCTGCTCGTGACTTTGGTCGCGTTGCTCTCCTCCGCTGATGCTTTGAGTGCCGCCAATCCCGACAAGAAGCAAGCATCGCAGCGCAATGCCGACAAGGCTGTGACGCCACGTGCATTAGCTGTGGACTTCGAGTTCAACAACTTGAAGCGCTCTTTGAGAGGTGAGAGCGAGAAGACCGAGACCGATAAAGTGGATGAAGAACGCCACGTTTCCGACAACTTCAGGGAATCGCTCGAGAGATTCGTGGCGAAACTCCGCGAGAAGAACCCCTTTTCGACTGCAAACATTGAGAAGCGGTACACCAAGTTGGCGAAGGGAGGGACAACCCCCGACTTCTACTACAGAGGCTACCAGTCTGCAACGTGGCAAACACGTAGCTGGAAGAAGAAGGTCTACAAGAAGTACCTTGCGTGGTACACGACGAAGTACGACCCGAACTGGGTTTCGTCGCTCGCAAAATAAGGCGCCTGCGAGGTGCTATGGTTGGCTACAAGTACAGGAACCCATAGGGACTCGAGCTTGAGTTATCGAGTAGTGACGGGACGGATCATCAATTCTACGGCCAACCAAAACTTGTGCTAACCAAGCTCTGCTGAGGTTAAGCGGGTGCTAACGCGCTGCTTCATGCATGCCCAAATAATACAATTTACTGGAGAGCCACCTGGCTCGTGACTTTAGGACGAGTGTGGTAATAAGCTCCTAGAAACGAAGTGACAATGCACGTCTTTAAAAAGGAAAAAAAATCAATGGTTGTGTGGAATGGTTGTAAACCTCGTGCATTTGTATCAATTCGTGATTTCAATAATAATGAGTAATTCAAAACCAAAATAAGCAATATTTACAGTAGCCACGAAAATCAGCATTCCACCTTCAACGTGGCTCGCGACATTTATTATTTTTTCTATGGGCTGAGGTACACAAACCCCCTGGATAGCGCGTTGTGGTTCGCACCATTTTAATATCAGGTTCACTGTAGTTATTTAGTTCTACTTTTCCTACCGAGAAAGCGCATTGTGGTTCGGCTCACGCAGCAGAATGTTTGGGAGAGCCCATGCTTTGGCTTTTTCTGGATACAACTCGACGCTCTTTCATATGTTCAGGAATGCAATTCCTCACGTCCAATTATTATAAATAATTGAGCAGGATTAATCGACGCGTTGTGAGTTCTTTTAAGAACGTTATCGAATTTAAAAATTCAATAACACACGTGGAAGATCCCTCGTGGTACGACGATATAGTCTTCGATTCACCTGCATGTACAGATGCGCAGCAGATTCATGTTAGATCCGTACTACATTATTCCAGCCGCTCCTCAGAAACAAAACGAAATATCACGATGACAATGTATAGACGTTTTAGCACCTGACTGATGAAAGATGCAAACGCTTTTCTGCTACAGTGCTGCAACAAGACCGACGAAGACGTACCCCTCAAAAGCTTGAAGTGAGAGCTGGCACGAACATGTTGGCCAGTATGAGCCGATCTAGCTCAGGAAGCTCTTGACACTCGAAAGGAGGGACACTTTATTTTAATAAAAAATAATAACAAAAGAGTACACATTAAAAATGTACTGTTAAAAACAATTAAAAATGAGCCGAAGATTGCTCAAAGCGCATGAACGAGTTTATTTAGCCAGGGTAAACTCGAAGATACCTGAGGTTGAGCCACGGGTAGCCTCTGCTTAGAATCCGTTGATGCGCTTGGACTCCCTAACTTACATGGCGCTGTACATTTTGTAATACTGCTGGAGGTATTCGCCTTCTCCGATGCGATCTTTAACTATCGGTGGAGTCAATCGACTGTCTAGGAAACTCTGCGGCAATGCTTTCATGGTGTCGTCCACAGTCGAAGCCGGTAAATGCGACAGGGGAGCATCGGGATTTTTGACGTAGTAGCGGAAGCAGTACTTGGAGTAGCGTCTGAAGTTTTTATCTTCTTGACTATTCACCTTCAAAAGTTTCTTGACCGTTTCGGGCTTCAGCTTTATCGATAGACACAACTTCAGTTCCCCTTCATTCTTGATAGCGTTTGCAAACATAGCGACGGCGTTTCCTACGCTCATTAGTCTCGCTTCTTCTCCAGTCCTTAGCAACTTGGTGGTGCCGCCTTTGTTCTGATGCTGCAAAGTCGGAAATGGAGCAACGAGTGGGGCCATCTTGCTTGCTTCGAGTCCGACGAGATACCTTCGCAGTGTGCAAAGTGAACGACCGAAAGTGCGACGAATAGCAACAGGATGATGGCGAGCACTTTGCATTTCGCGCCGGATCGACGACGAGGATTTGTCCCACCAGCCAACGACCACCCCTTCGCACGCCCTGCTCCCTTGCTTACTGCTGCTGCTGCTGGCGCTAGCTAAGGACATCATGTCAGGGCGCTGCTCGTGTCGATCCTGCGCCTTCAACAGCTGGCGCTCCACCAAGTACCGCGAGGAACGGAGAGAGCGGTATAGCTCTCGTCTGTACTGAGCCACTTCATTGCTTCGCCACTTCTTGCCAAGATTGAGGAAAGCCACGTCCATCGGAAGCACCGGGTCGCGTCCATACAGCGAGAAGAACGGCGAGTCGCCAAGGGCTTCGTGGAAGGCCGTCCTGTAGGCGAATAGAACTCTAGGAAGATAAACATCCCAATCGCCTTGAGCCTCACTCACATGCATTCGCAGCATCCCAATGAGCGTTCCATTAAATCTCTCGACGAGTCCTTGGGTCTGCGGGTGGTAG
>JAIKVE010000763.1:3817-16309 GCA_024679115.1 Phytophthora pistaciae | reverse complement strand
GCGGCGACGCCCAGCTCGCCGGGTTCACCTCCGTCTGCATCGTCAGGGCCATGAGGTGGGACTGGCGGCGGCGGCGCCCTACTGTAGCTGTATAGTTCGTCGGTCGGTCGGTCGCGCAGCGCTCGCCTCGGTGTCGGGACGGCAGTGGCGCTCCCAAGTTGTGCGCGGCCAGAAGCAGACTGTGCGCTGGGGAGATTGAAGCCGCGCTTTGGGCCGGCCTTCTTCCGCTTTTCCTGCAGTGACTGAGTGTATGAGTGCAGTGTCAAGGGCGTGCGGCGTGACAGGGCTCCCAAAAGAAGGCGCGTCACCGCGCTGGAGCCCAAAATAAGCCGCTGCGGCCCGCAATAACGTGTGCGTATTGACGCGTCTGCGACTGCACAGCTCTTTGCGGACCGCTCCGTCTGCGACGGTTGAAGCCGGGCTTCCACCAATCCCAGCGCATGTCGCCGTACCACTGTCCGCGCATGCCAATCCGTGAACGAGGCCTTTGCACGCTCACCGCTGGAATCTCGCTTGCTACCGGTAGCGCGAGTCAGGTGGGCCTCTGGCCACCCCGTACACAGCCAAGCTCTGCGCGCTATGACGCAACGGCCCAGCACTCGAGTCGAGTCTCGACGCCAAGCAGCGCTGGAAGTATCAGGCGCGTCCTGCAACGCCGGACAAGGGAGCGCGCCCAGTTTGACGTGCACCAGCGTATCTTGGGCTAAGACTCGCTATGTACACCTGCGGGTCGACAATGCGGTCGCGGCCAGGGTTGGCAGCATGTGGACTCGCTGCATCTGCTAGCCGCTTGGCCGCCATTTTCGAGATGGCCTTCAAATGCTGCACCTCAGGGCGATGCCGTGGCGGCGGGCTTGCTCCCCAGCGCTGCGATTCCGTCTTGCCATTGAGACTTGTTGGCAACAAGTTGCTGCTGCTGCGGGTGTGGAGACCGTCCCGGTGTGCGTCACCGGCGAGTGGCGATGACACGCGGTCCTGTGGTCGCGCATGCACATGCCGGATCGCAGTGCAACAGCTGGCAAAGTTTTTCGCTGCACGGACGCCATTGCCAGACTGGCAATTTGACGCGAACTTGCTTGTTGCTGTTGCCGAGGCACAGGGCAGCAAGCAGTCAACAGCGAGCGCGCATGACAGCCTTGAAGCAGGCGTAGAAGGAGATGAAGGCCCGGCGGGTACGGGGACTAAACTTCACACAATGCAAGAAGGCAAACACTGCTCAGGTCTTTTTGGCTTCTTACGCCTCAGACGAGGGAAAGATCTAGGTAACGGATGGCTTAACACCCTCAGGTCAGTGGTGGAGCTGCTTAAAAGTCTCAGTTCCAGCTATCCTGCTCGCGTGTACACGGCCTTCAATCCAATACTATTCGTTGGTATCGAAAGTGTACCAAACATGCTGTTTCTCTTTCACGGCCTTCAATCCAATACTATTCGTTGGTATCGAAAGTGTACCAAACATGCTGTTTCTCTTTGACGCATTTGGAGACGCTGCCCACGGGGCCGTTGATACCCACCGTACAGCAATCGCATGCGCTGTTTGCTCGTAGGAATCGCTCCAGTCTCAACCCGTCTTCGGGGAAGTCGCGCGCGTGGAACACGCCAGCATCCTCCCTGTGTTCGTGTGTCGTCGTCGTGCTCCTGTTTCTCTTCGTCACTATACCGTCGTCCGCCATGGTACCCACCGCAGGCTGCGTCGGGTCCTCCTCGGCGTCTACTTGAGGTAGCGGCGCTTCACCCGACAATCATCAAAATTCGGGTGCAGACCTTTGAACATCGAATTATTGCATTATTGCCAAAATTAGTTACATGCATTACTTTTCGTGTCCGCGACGCAACCAAAATGGATCCAAAATCGCGATGTTGGCCTATCGCGAACACGTCCTGAGTTCGTTCTCAACCGTGGCGAAGGAAGCTTCTTTGAGTCCTTTGGCGATGAATAAAATTCGTGTTACCATTCAAATGTAGAGAGAGGAAATGTCTGCTAAGCCTAGGGTCTCAAATTATCTACCATGACTCGGGTTTCCTCCTCGCTGTCTCATTCTGCTGGTTCGATACGTCAGGCTTCACGGGGGGCACTCCATGCAAGGGATCGTGGGTCCATTGACCAAGTCTGGGTTATGGGTTAGCTGGGTGCGCATTTATGACCGGATGCTAAGCTGCTCACGCGTTCGGAGCAGTCAGCTTCAGGGGACGGAGAGCGCCTGGCAAGGAGGCCGAATGTTACCCCCCCCCGACGGGCCATCATGTACTAAATCCCTGGTCTCTTCCACTTTTCACGTTTGACTTGCTCTGCTCTTCGGGTCGATACAGGGGGAAGAGAACTCGCGCAAACTTGCTTACTACAGTAGTACTGGAGCGATTCCCGCAGCGTTTTGGACGGACCAAATCCCAAATTTGGTTAGAAAGACGACATAAAAGGGCCATCCATCAGTCTGGGAGCCAATCAAATATCTGGCCGAGGGGGGTCCCCCCTCGGCCAAATCCCAAATTTGGGATCTGGTCCGTCCAAATCGCTGCGGGAATCGCTCCATAGACGCTCGTCGAGGTGCTCTTGCAGACGTCGCCGAAGCCATGATGATACAGCCGGTCTGTACGGCTCGTTTACCGTACCTCACACAAAGATTACTTTTGGTCTTTCTCATTTGGCACTCAAATTACCATTAAAAAGCTCTCATTTTATTCGAAAATGCTTTCTTCCTGTTAATATTTAGCAGTTATATGCGTTTTGATTGGCTAAAATTACGTTTCAATTTCAAAAAGATTGCCCCAGGTCTTGAAATGGTAATCTAACTGTTAACCATTCTTTCTGTGAGGTACGGTACTCTCGGTGCAGAGCTGCTCCGAGCTCGCCCTCAAAAATTTCCTTCGCCACTATCGCAGCGACACCTGCGCTCTGCAGCTTCGATCCACTTCGTTCCCGAGAGTAGCGATGATCTTCCTGCAGCCTCCGCAGCTTGGAGACTGCAACAACCTGCCCCACTTCCATGGTTGCCCTGCAAGGCGATCGCAATCCGCGCGCATGTTGACGCCGCTGTCGCGCTCTGTTCGCTGGCCTTTTCTTCTCATGGCTGCACTACGTACGTCACAAAGCTCAAGCAAGATCCGGCCATTGGCCACCACGGCCGGGAATGGAGCTCTTCCGAGCCGCCGCGTGGAGAGGAAGCCCGCATGTTCAGGAACTGTCGTAGTAGTATTAGTGTTGCCATTATGGTGGAAGGGAGACCCTACGTTGGCAATAAGAAGATACACTTGGGCCAGCCAGTGGCGGGCAGCGTCTCCGCTGCCATGACACCAAGACACACGTGGTGCCACGCCCGCTCCGCGCGCCCAGCCGCTCGCTTGCTTGCTCCTTCCACCGACGGGATCGACTCAGCAACTCATTTACAGCGTCTTCTTCTCCTTGTCGGCCTCGACGGCCTTGGGGGTCTTGCGCGAGCTCAGGCAGTAGTTGACGACGAAGAAGTTCATGAAGAGCCAGAAGAGCGACTGCACGTAGATGAGGTACATGACCGAGATCTTGTACGGCATGCCGGGGCACGAGCGCGAGACCATGAGGTAGCCCTGCGCGTTCATGAGCAGGAACTGGATCATCTGGACCGTCGTCAGGTACGGCTTCCACCAGATCTGGCGCGTGTGCGAGCTCACGAAGTAGTACATGTACATGATGGCGTGCACGCCGCCGTTGAGCACGATGGTCATGTAGAGGTCGCCATCGTAGGACGTGCGGAAGTTCGCCCAGTAGCACTATGAGACAGCAGCAGCAACGACAACGTAGGCATTATTGTCAGTATGGTGTGGAAGGCCTCGGCAAAGGGAGCAGAGCAGGTAGAGCAAAGAAAGACTTACGAAGAACACGGTGACGTGGTGGTACACGTGGAGCACTGAGAGCTGCTTCCACTTCTTGCCCATGACGATGAAGAAGGTGTCGCAGAAGTCGAGCACCTTGGACAGGTAGAAGATGTACATGAGGTTGCCCATGACGGGGTTCTCGTGGTTGAAGGCATTGCACGGGGTGGCCGAGTAGTCCTGCAAGGGTGAAAAACAGAAGGCCCAGGGTCAGTTGGCGGGACGGGGCAAGGGGAAGATCCCTCTAAAACGGGTCACGTACGTTGCGGCGGGCCTGCAGGATGGCCTCGACGGTCATGTACGAGCACAGCACGACTTGGATGGGGTTGTAGATGAACTGGAGCGGGGCCGTGTTGAGCGCAGGCATGCCCGACTTCATGACGAGCTGCGGGAGGCGAGAAACGCGGCCAAAGCGGAGGGCAATCGTCAGTATTTCGTGCATTAGGCGTTATACGGAGATAGAGGAGGAGGAGGAGGAGGAGGAGGAGGAGGAGGATCGTACCGTGCCCACCACCACGAAGGTGAGGTAGCCGACGCAGAGCGCGAAGACCGTGGCGAAGTCGGCCAGGAAGTAGTCCTGCATGGGCGACTGGCGGTAGCGCAGGGTGGGGTCCACCCAGTCCATGAGCATGACGTCCATGCCGTCGGCCCACTGCTTGTAGCTCTCGAGGAGTGCGCTGGCCATCGTGTTGCTGCTGCTGTTGCTGTCTTGCGAGGAGTGCGAGCTGCCGGGCACCAAAGAGGAAGTGACCGAGGGGAACACGGCTGCAGAGGTCTGGCCATGATACCAGTCACGGCTGGTCGCCATTCAAAGCGCGCGTCGAGCGTATCAATGCGATTAGTTCTCGCAGGTAGCGCCTGATTTCGTCCGCCCTAACACTTGGTATTCGTATACTTCACAGTAGCACCGCATCCAATCGGATACGGTAGGGTATCCATAGTCAAAGGGTTTTGGACATAACCGATCCATTTGGAGGCCATAGCCGGGGAGGAGACCGCCTTCGCTCAACATCAAGTCTGACACGTCGGCGAGAGCAGGCGAGGCCTTGGAGCTCGGGCTCGGCGTGATCAGCGCGCTGGGGTGGTCGCCGGGAAGGAAGCGGCGTCATACCGTACGGACGTTCTAACATTAGCACATGGGGCTGCAGTCCAAGCAGCAGCAGTGTTGTTGTAGCGGTGACCGCTGCGGCGGAGCGCAACCTCCAGGGGAGTCCCCTGAGGGGACGTACATGCAAGCTCGAGCATCACTGCAACCCTGCGAGCGGACGAGCGGAGAAGCTGTAGCCGCGAGCGGCGCGGCGGCAGCAGCGTGTCGCACTGGAGGAATGAATCCACGGGGTTCAGCGCCGGCGCCGCGCCGCTCGGATTCACTCAGCGCAGAGGGATCGCTCGTGCATCAAGTGTCGGGGTTTTCGGGCCGCGCTATGCAAGTTTGAACCGGAACAGCCGGCAGGATGGATACAAAATAACTGGCGTCTTCTTGACTCGCGGGCGGGGTCCTCGCCGCGCGAGCAGCGAAGCGTGCACTCCAGCGGCTGTGGTTGTCCGGCTAATACAGAGGCCGAGGCCGAATGCTTCTAACTTGGCCTGCAGTCGCTGGATGCAATGAGTTGCTGCATCCGCTTCCGCGATCAGCTCGACCGTGGGCCTACGCTTGCAAAGCAAGCGTGCACACCTCTTGTCGAGGTCTTGCAGTGCAAACGAACGAATTGCCAGCCGTGCCGCCGCCCGGCGCGATTCTCTGCAAAGTTCAAATTTGGAGCGCGCTCGTGCTCGATTGCTCTGGAAAGGCCCCGCCGCCGAGGCGTGCAAGCGAGGCCGGCGGTGGTCTCCGCGTCCGGACAAGTTGCCGTGCGCGGTGCTCTGTCCCACTAGGGTGGTGGCAGCGTCTGATTGGCTGCGCGGTGTCCGCTTGGCGTGCACATGGACCATCCAGTGTCCGTTACGGGATCTGTTACGGACGTTGAAGTGCACTCGGTGTATCCATGTTGTATCCAAGCACGCTCCTTCGAGTGCTCCGAGTCTGGAGCGCGAGTCTGGGGGCTGCGAGGCAGCGCTCGCCACGTACTTGGGGCCTCCAGCGAGGCAGACATAAACGCCACGCCGGACGACTACAGCAAAAGGCGTCGTATCGGCTTCGAAAGGGAATCGAGAGTCCCGATTCAAGACCGCTTCGCGCTGTGCACCAACCGCATCGCGCTGACTCACACTTTCATTACCGACGGTGGCTGGCCACGGCAGACGCCCACGCTCGGGTGCTCATCCATTTCCATGTTCGAGGCGCGCTCTGCAGTCGAGACTTCGTGCCACTACATGTATCTATCGCACAAGACGAATTAACGGCATTAATCGGCGTTTGATGCAGAGCCGAGGCCGCTTGGCCGTGGCAGAGTGAAAGCACTCTAGGCGTTTAAGATCGCAGCGACCATGAACAATCGGATTCACGATTACCAGCTCAGCAAGGGTACACGGCGGATTCACCACCACCACGCATGAAACGACACGTTCTAAAGTTTGGATAAAAGCCGCAGGAGTAGCTTCCCACTCCCGCGGGTGTTGTATTGGTCTCAAAACGCTCGCACGCGACAAAACAGCAGCCTAACTGTATTAGCCTCCGCTGACCGAAGGCACGCGGACCCAAAGCCTGGTGGCTGTTGCCACTCACGAGCAGGATCGGTGGCCCTCCCTCTCTATTGCGTCTTCTTCTTGTTGGACGACTTGCGCGGCTTGGAGCAGTACGACTTGACGAAGAAGTTCATGAACAGCCAGAAGAGCGACTGGATGTAGACGAGGTAGATGACCGGCACCTTGTGGGGGAACTTGTCGCACGAGCGCGACACCATGAGGTAGCCCTGCACGTTCATGGTGACGAACTGGATCAACTGCATGGCCGTGAGGTACTTCTTCCACCAGATGTCACGCGTGTGCGCGCTCACGAAGTAGTACATGTACATGATGGTGTGGATGAAGCCGTTCAGGATGATGGTGGCGTAGATGTCACCGTCGTAGGCCACGCGGAAGTTCATGAAGTAGATCTGCGGGGCAAGAAGCACATTAGATTGAGTTCGGCTGACTGCCGGCAAATGGAAGAAGGAGGTCGTACCGCGAAGATGGTCAGGTGGTGGTACACGTGCAGGAACGAGAGCTGCTTCCACTTCTTGCCGAGGATGATGAAGATCGTGTCAAAGAAGTCCAGGATCTTGGACAGGTAGAACATGTACATCACGTTGCCCATGACGGGCTTCTCGGCGTTGAACGCGTTGCACGGGGTGGCCGAGTAGCCCTAAACATTACCACCACAACAAAGAATGAAAGGTGAGTTCCGTGCTGTTGCTGCTTGGGGGTATGGACGGACAGGTAAGCGGACGTACGTTGCGGTAGGCGAGGATGCCGGCCTCCATGCACATGTAGGAGCACAGCACGACCTGCAGCGGGTTGTACAGGAACTGCACCGGGCTGGTCTTGATGGCCGGGATGCCCGCCTTCATGATAAGCTGGAGGAGGCAGAAGAGAGGATATCGTTAGTCCAGTGCTGCACCCACCCAGGTTTTAATCAATAAGGGCGACTAAACAACGCACCGTGCCGATCACGACAAAGGCCACGTAGGCGACGCAGATGGCGAAGGCCGTGGCGAAGTCGGCGCCGGGCAGGTCCTGCATGGGCGAGAGCTTGTACTGGCCCGACGGGTCCGCCCAGTCGAGGAAGAGCGTTTCCTGGGCGTCGGCCCATTCCTTGTAGCTAGCCCAAAGTGCGGCGGCCATGGTGGATCGGTTGCGGCGAGAAGAAGCGACTGCGGCGGACGGCTCGAATTGCGTTCTGGCAAAGATGCTGAGTAAACCGATCCGAGAGCCGACCACCACACAATCCACCCCTGCGTCCACCCCACGTCAGACCAGATTGGGCATGGTGACATCGAACACATACCGGTGAAATACCGGTACTGATGTATATGTACCCATCGCGCTTGCAGCTTTCATTCTTGGCCGCATTCACCAATGCGTTGGGGCCCCCTTTGTGCTTGAGACAAAGCTTCACTGCCCCGGCTTACCTTCCTACTGACTGTGAGTTGGGGCTCCAATGTCAATTTCAGTTTTTCAGTTTTGGAAACGAAACCAATCTTTACAGTGTGTATTGTCAAAGGCTGAGGCGAATCCGAGATATATCACCATGTAGCCCTCACATGTTGCTTTTCATGCGCGCACGACATGTGTGCGCGTCGTTCTTGGCGGGTGGTCAATCGGTCCGAGAACACGGCGACAAGTTCCATCGTGGTGAGCGGTTCACCCAAAATACCGGTATGAAACTGTTTGCGGTAAAATATCAGGCTTGAACCGGTATGCACCGACAGTTGCATCAGCGGCTGTTGCGAGCTTCTTGCAGTGCAAGGGAAAGGAGTGACGACGCGAATGCGGCGCGGTGCAAGAAGGACCCTCATGGCGCTGGCGCTGGCTGCTGGCGGCGCTGCCTCCGAGATCGCAGTGTGCTCACTGCCATCCAACGCGCTTTACATTGAGCAAGGCTCTGCGCTCGTGCCGTGCGCTGCAAGTGGCTCCTCCAGTCTCTCGGCCGAGTGCCAGACCGCGTGCAGCTGCCGGCGACTGCAGAACGACAAGAACGTCTACGGCGTCTGCATCAACAGCAGCGCGACTTTCGACTGCAACGCCATAGCGAACGCGACAGCCTGCTCTCAAGGTACTGGCATGCTACTAGTGACTTGTTGGGCGGTCGATGGTTATAGTAGTGTACTGACGCGACTTCATGTGCTGCTTCAGCTTCAAGTTCGACGTATTTAGGGGCAGGCTCAATGTCGGCGGGCTCAGCGGACTTTGCGGGTGAGCTAGCCAGCGACAGCAGCGGCGGCGGCGGCAGTGGGCTGAAGGCGTGGGAATGGGCACTCATTGGGCTCGCCATTGCGTTCGTGGTGGGGCTGCTGGTCTTCTTCTACAACTGGTTCAAGCACCGGCCGCAGCTGGGCGACAACCGCAGGGAGGTAGTGCAGTCACTGGAGGTCAGTCGCTCGCAGCCCAAGGACGGCGTGGATAATATGCTGCCCGTCGCGATGCGCGAGAGTCAGGCGGGGACAGCTACGAGCAACCGCGAGAGCGCGGCGAGGAGCACGACGCGCTCGCATGACACGAACCCGTCCCAGATCTCGGGCTTCTCGGGCGGGAGCTACCACACGTACGCGGGCAACCCCATGAGCAGCACGCTCACGGACACTGAGGTGGTGGCGCAGCACCAGGAGCGCGCGTTTTCGCCCATCAGCGATGCGTCGCGATCCGTTGCGTCGTCCGAGTATTCACAGGGTGTGGACACTACCATGACGCCCAACACGGCCTTGCTGGCAGCCTCCCGACAGCAAGGAGATAGCGCGGACTCGGACGACCAAGCCTACCCTTCGTTTAGCAGCTATTCCCTGTCGAGTGGGATGGGGGATTCCTTCTCCAGTGAGCTCTCCATCGAGGGCGGTGACTCAGACATGGAAACCGGCGAGAGGGCTCCGTACCCGCGCAAGAAATCGATCGAGTTTTAAGTATTGGGCAATGGAGTGCGCGCTATTTAGGTGAGGACGCCACTTGCATCTCGTCCTGGTGTATTTATTTTCTCGTGCGTCGATCCTTACATCTTGAAGTGGAGCCTAACTACTCGTGTCTGGTTGGTTCGCTCACCTGTCTTATCCGACAATAGCCGAGGGTGGTGCTGGATGGATGCAGATAAGTTTGGATGGCTCGAGTTTTTTTACTTAGCTCGGGCTAAAGATGGAGGCTTCCTGTTCAATTGGCGTTGAGTCGGCTTGGCTTCCACTGGCGCGCGTTGCAGTTGACTTGCTCGTTGAGCGGCAGAGCCGCTGCACGCAGTCAATCTTCTATTTGCTCTCAAGCGCTCGGTTCGACTGCCAGCCTAACGACCTCCTCCAGCCTCGCTCCCAGTCCAGCCTATTCTCTACTTACCATGGAGTCGCGTTTGTCAGGCACGGGCAGCATGAAGAACATGAAGATCTCCATGGAGAGCGAGCGCATGTTCGCCGATATTGAAGATGAAATGCAGGTCCAGTCTCCGTCGAGGGATATGCGCCGACCGTCGTCGCGGATCATGTCGCCCAGTAACTCCAACACGTCCGTGTCGGGCAGCCGCATCAGCGTCAAGGACCAGCTCTACTCGCTCGAGTGCAAGGTGCAGTCGCATGAGGACACGATCCAGAAGCTCATGTCCATCCACCAGGCGGATAAGGCGCTGCTGTTGACCAAGATCGAGGAGATCACGGACCGCACGAGCGAGGAGCTGCACAAGCTTCGCATCGACTACCAGAAGAAGCTCAACACGGCGAGCGAGGAGATCGAGCGACTCAACAAGTGCCTGAACGTCCAACGCGGCCACATCACCACGCTGCAGGAGCAGTGCCAGTCCCTGCACAAGCACGTCGTGCAGGTCGACGACGACGTCACGAAACTTGCTACCGAGGTGCTTGGAGAATAAAACTTGTCTGCGAGGATCCAGCTACGACTCACCTCATAGTTGAACCCGCACGGTAGCTCTTTAAAACTCTGCAGCAAATAACTAAGGCAATATATTGAGTTTCAAGCTTATACTCACAAGCTCAATCCGAGTCCATGAGTTGGAGCAGAACCCGCATCACCTCGGCCGATATGTCCGATTCCTTCGCCACGTTCACTCGTGATACCCGCGGGTCGGAGAGCAAGTCACAAAGTCGGCGGCGCGTGGATTGCGTAGCGAAGAAGGCCTCTTCGACAATTGCAATGAAAATGTTGAGCACCACGTACATGAACAGCGAGATGAACGAGTAGAGGTACACCTTCCCGGACACGTTGAAGTGATGGAGATCCAGGGCGTCAAACGTGTCCATGATGATGTCTCCGTTCATGAGCGAGAAGAGCGTGGTCATGGAGGCGCTCAGGGTGCCGAACTCTTCAATCTTGTTACCGAAGTAGATCGTCCCGAAGAGAGCGTATCCAGACAGAATCGGCGACACACCCAGCAAGAACTGCAGGACTCGCGGCGTCCCCCACTTGAGTGTCAGAACGATCGAGTAAATGTGCTGATTGTGCTCCAGATATCCAACGAGGCAACTCCAGAGCAGCAGCAGCGCCGTCGCGTGAAGCAATCGATGCCAGAAGCGAATCGGCATGTGAGCCTCCAGGAAAAACAAGCTCCACATTGTGCTCGCAAGCAACAGCACGAGCGAGATAAATACCAAAAGCTGCCTACAACACGGATACAGTAAACACATTAGACCAGCATTAAAAGGCAAAGTGGTTGAAACAAACGTACAAGCCGTTAAGAAGTTTGAGCTTGAGCGAGAAGGGGATTTTCGTCCATGAACCGAATACTTCGCGTTGGCACTCGAAACTCGGTGGGTGACTATCGTCACCAGCTTCACGCGAAGCAACGTCATGCAACCCTTTGCCTTTTTCCTTGGCGTGATCTCGCAGCAAACCTCTTGCTCGCGCCATACTGTGAGTACAACGCACAACAGACACACCGGTTAGATAGGTAAAAAGGCGAAGGATACCGGTAGGCGATTATCGTTTAGGTAGCGTACACGTGAAAGGATCGCCGGATCGCCTTGAGACTGAGTATCATGTAGACAATGGAGATCACCGCGACGACAGCATGCATCCATACGAAGCTTTGCCTCGCCGTCGCCCAGAATGGTCGCGGGTGTGTGCTTGCGCATCGAGACACCTCGCAGTCCTCCAACTGAACATGGATATGGGCACTTTCAATCACATGGAATCCCACGTTCACCTTCCACTCGAAGCATTCCTCGTAAAAGTTCCCAAACTGATGGTCGCGCAGCGGGAAGGAAAACCTCACCGCTAGTAGCGATCGAAACAAATGCTTCTTCTGCCACAGTGTCATCTTTGGGTCGAAAGGCCCCACAGTCTCGTCGTCGTGACTCACGAGGTATTCTCGCGTCTCCAAGTCACCGTGAGGCAGCACCAGCTCCACCGTCAGCTTGAGCGGCTGAATCTCGCCTGCTGTCGTGCGCAGATACTCGTAGTTAGCCACGGACTCGTCCCCAATTGAGAAATAAGAGTCGCGCAGGTAGTGCACGGCCTCCATGGTGCGGTTGATCGTGTAAAACTCGCGCTGGAACCGCGGTCTGCTCCACATAGATGACCCAACACAACGGAAACACAGCGAATAAGCATAGGCAGCCCACACAACTGAGTGTAGTTTAGGTGCGCACGTACACGACGCCGATGTCTGCGGCAGGTGGCAGGAAGAAGAAGGCCCTGCGCCAAACATTCCGCCATTTGAATGTCAGACTATTACAGTCGATAAATCATACGAGAGAGGCTGCGAACGCCAGTGCGCACCAGTTGCGGTGTGACGCGCGCATGTAGGCGGCGTTCTGCGCGTCGTAGAGCTGCATCTGCGCGAAGGTGAGCAGCACCAGCGCCACGTGCAGCGCCAGCTTGAAGGGGAAGCGGCCGTGCGCCGCCCACTTCTCCCAGGGCGACAGCACCAGCCGCTCCACTGCGCCCATCGAGGGAGCGTCCTTCCTTCGGGTAGGCGCAGCATCCTCGTCTTCGTCGTCGCGCGGCAGGAGCCCGCGCCGCAGCTCCTCGTCCAGCGCCGCATCCGATGGGTCCATCAACTTCACCTTCAATCTCAAAAATGAA
>JAIKVE010000762.1:0-16313 GCA_024679115.1 Phytophthora pistaciae | reverse complement strand
GTCGGCCATGGTCACGCGCAAGCTGTCGCTGCTGCCGCCACGCTCCTTCCTGGGCTCCCGAGGGAGGATCCCCCCCAGGAAGGCCAAGGACCCGGAGATCCTTGGAGGCGACCCTTGGCAGACACTTGCTTGCGACCCGTCAAATTCTGGAATGGTCGTACGAGATCATGGGCGTCGTGCCGTTCGAAAACTCGACGAAATCCGGGGTACACGACCAGCGACTGCAACTTGCCGGTTTGTTCTTGTTAACAACGTATCCCCTCGCCCAGCTCCAAGTGGAGACGGCGAGGATTGTCGGGTTTTCCACCGCAGGGTTGTCCACAAAGAATGCATTTGCTTCAGGTTTGAGATGATGATGGTATGGTAGCCAAGACTTGGGTTACTCCGCGCTTTACTCCGTCTCCAAAGTATCTTGCGCCACTTAGCAACGACTTTTGACTCACAAACTCACACAAGCCCCACCGACGCTGACGTTCGATAACCAAGATTTCGCTTGAAGCTCTTTGTCCCGTCGACCCGAGACACTCGCCTCGTTGATCTCAAGGACCGTGACGGCAAAAGGCTGTTGAGTAAGAGGCGGTTGAGAACCCTCAGGAATCGTACACAATACTTTGATGTCGAGACTACTTTTGGCAGTGTGGATGGGAGCGTGCTGGTGTTCACGAACCTGAAGCGACCGTTCTACCAATGGCTGAACTTCCAGGCGAGAGCGGCTCGAGTGATTGCCATAAAGAACAAGTGGATCGATCCGTCGTATGACTTTGATGATTCCTGGAGGGAGGTGTCCTCGGACGATACGATGTCATTGTGTCATCAAAGTAAGTTTCACGCGTGCGGATGAGAAGCTGTAATCCGAGCGCTATCGTTTGCTTAGATTGTGCCACAAGAGGAAAAAAAATCAATTTCATCTCGATTTCATTAGATGATCCGGTTTAGCTTGCAACCATTATGCTGGTTAATGTTTGAATGAGTATGAACAGTGGACTTGGCACGAAAAAAAAAAAGAATTCAAGTAGCAGATACAACTTACTCAGACTAACAAAAGAAGGCAAAGCGCCGTTACCACAATCGAGATACGTACGTCAATGAGCAGAGTCCCCGACGTGACCGCACTAATCAATAATGATGGCTGCATCTTTTTTATCAAGGCAAAACCTTTTTATCAAAGACGTTGCTGGTACAACGTGCCGGGTTCTCACTACAGTATCGGGCCAGTTGAAACTAGCCTTCACGATTCTTGACGTTCTTGGTCTAGTGTTACGTACTTGGTGGCGAAAAGCTGCCCTCGTTCATTTCCGGGTTTGAGGGGGCATCGCGCATTGTAAATAGGAATGCATACGTTGATTATTCTTCAGTTTGTGGTCTTGGTATCAAGGCGCAAGATTGCGAAGTGGTTCGCCGTCAACTTGACGCTTGCTGGAAAGTATTAAACAAAAAATTTGAAGGATTATGAGGTGATCAGCCGTCAACCAGTGTAGAATTCGTTCGATGAACTGCCTAGAAACAAAAAATCACGGATGCTTTTCTTTTTTTCTTCCAGTCCATTTCCAGGAGATCAAACGCTTCATCTTCTCACAAGGTAAAGCCGAAACAAAACTCATACTACAGTAGTATTTATATTTCGCGGTACAGTATACTCGCAAGTAACGTAGGAGTAGTTAATACTCGGGTTTCGGTGGCAGCAGAATGACGTCTATGAAACTCTTATCCATGTCGAGCGTGCCGCCCCCAACATACTCGATGCTGAACTTGTCATTCGCCTCCATGGGGATTGCGTGGACGTAAGTGGCCACAGACGACGTGTTCGACAGGAGACACGCGCCGTCAGCCACGACGGCGACCTCGGTCCTCTCCAGACTCAGTCGAAACGCGACCTCCGATTCACAGTTCGCGTGCTTCAGTGAGATCGACACCTGCGCTAATCCAGTTTTCATCACCTGAAGCTGCAAGCGGCTGAACGAGAGGAAGCCACGGTCGAAGCTGGTTGTTGGCTCCCAGTAGAGCGTCTTGTTGGCCGCCACGGCGAAAGGTTTTTCGCTCGCAAACGCGCTCCCACGTCGCATAGTGGCGTATCGGTCACCAACAAGTTGCGACCCGAGTAGAATTAGGGCGGGTCAACAGAGGACCAAGGCACAAATTGTGCCGCACCCTATTCCAGCCATGTCAGCATCGCGCGCGAGCGCTTTGCGTCGCCCCTCACTAGCACGCTCAAGCGTGGCCACGAACGGTTGGCGCTCTTGAACCCCATTAATCAAGAAGGTGCCAGAGATGTTTCAAGACAGCGCGCTTGTCGCCCTGTTCCAACAATTCCAGCTCTGCCTCGGTCGACGTCTTGCCGGTAACGCGAGCATTGATGGCAGCCTGCCCAGCAGATAAACAGGGAATCGTTAGGTTTATCCACTGATAAAATATACTCTTAACAGTAAATGATAACAGACCTTAAAGATGTGTGAATGTTGCTTCAGACTGCCACTTAATTCCGGAGGCGCGACGCAGGCCGACCTGGTTGTAGGCTTTTGGATGAGTATGGGCTTTAAAACTAGCAACAATAAAATCATTAGTCGTCCATTCTTTACCATGCCTTCTGCGAAGATCTGTTGAGAGCTCCAGTTCAAGTCCATTCGGTATGTCAGTGACACGGAAGAAGAAAGGGACTCCAGGGCACAAAGAAAAGTTCTTAATGACACCGCATGAGGACCCCATACTTGCTGCTTGGAACGCAAATTGAGAACTGGTACAGTAGTGCAAGGCGTGCAGTGCTACTACTTAGGGATTTTATTTTGAGATCTTAGTTCTGATGGGAAGAAATGGAAACATTGTTTCCATTTCTCACAAAATCCAGGGCTGCCTGAAGGAATTAGATCCCCTGCTTTCACTTTAGGCTGAAAAGCCAAAAGATCCCCTTGCTTAGAGAGGTTGTCCTATCGTACGGGGTCATATCCTTACTGTCCAGCTCCAGAGCCACTGCTGTCACGCTAGCACGTAGCTCGATCTTCTCACGCCGCTCCTCGTAGACTGACTCCAGCATAAAATTCAGATTGAGGCTCCAGTAGCAGTCTTCCCTACCAAATCGGAGGCAGAGATAACCAGGTTTGCGGTTTGATCGACCATGTCCAGCTCCACACCTTTTGATGCGTGTCCAGATCCGAGCGTAGTAAGACCGATCTACAAGGATATCGTGTTATCAGCAAGCGAAACGTTACACGCAGTTTAATTAACATTCTACCCGACCTTGAGTGAAGAACCTGGCGAGACACCGCAACGTTGAAACCCGGTTTTGCTCTTTAAAGTCTACAGAGACAAACACACGCACCAAGCTCTCTCCGTTGCTTTGTCGAACAGCTCGATCTCGAACCCGTCATCTGGATCCACGACGTGGCAGAAAAACGGAGACCCAGCAAACGACAGGAATGTAGTAAGAACTTTTGACAGCACGACACAATTGTACAGTAGACAAAAAAAATCGGTACTCAATTCACGTGGGCATGGAAACATTAGCACTGCTAAAACGAGTTATTCGTCGGTTAACCAGCGTGCGCAGTTCTTTTGTCGTGTTTTCAGCTAAACGGACGGGCGGGCCGCCTCGAGGTTCGCGTCGAAGTTGGCGTCAATGAACGGGACCTTGGCAGCTTCTCCGAAATTCGTTTCGCTCAGAGCCGTCCGCGCTTCTGGACTCAGCTGCTCCCACATAACGAGGTCCTGGAACTCTCCCGTCCCCCGCGTCCCAGTCATTCGAAGCGTGTGGAACGAAGGCTCCCTGTAATACGGTTCGTACGAGATCATGGGCGTCGTGCCGTTCAGAAACTCGACGAAATCCGGGGTACACGACCAGCGACTGCAACTTGCCGGTTCGTTCTTGTTAACAACGTATCCCCCCTTCCAGCTCCAAGTGGAGACGGCGAGGATTTTCGGGTTTTCCACCGCAGGGTTGTCCAGCCACACGATGGCGTTAACCCACTTGTGTCGATAGCCCTTGCTAGATAGGCCGCTGAACCAATTGTCCTTGGGGAAATACCACGCGTACATGATGGCCCAGAGGTCCTTGTACCAACCAGCTCGGCCGTACACTTGCGAGCCGAGCCCTGAGCCCTTGCACTTCCCGTCACGTGGGCCGGTTTTCTTCAGCCCCCCGTCTCACCCGCTGCGTTGACTGCGGGATACGGGTGACATCCGTCGATGATCTGGAGACTCGGCTTGAATTTCAGGGCGGCCTTCTCGGACAAGGTGACGGCTTCGGGTTGCGCGAACGGCTGCACCTTGTCGTGGTCGATAGTGGCTCCATCCACGACGGTGAGCGTGGTAATGACGACGACGAAGAAGAGAGAGCGCAGATTCATGGAATCGCTTCGTGTTTGTGTTGCTGGTGGGGCGGAGAAATTAAAAGCGAGCTGTCGGAAGTTGGGGCTCCCGTGCTGCTTTAGTGGAAGTGAGAGAGTCGGTAGCACCCATCCTTGCTTGAATCATCCTTGCGCCGGTAAGCTGCTACACATCGGGACACGTGCCTGAGAGCATGTCGCGACGCAATGGCAGTGGAATTGGTACCAACATCCCGCAATGGGTGGACATCGTTATGCTGACGAACTCGGTTCGTTAAGAAATGCTCGAGCTATTAGCCACCGTTTGTGCGTGGCTCTGCTGTCTACCTGTAGACAGCAGCACAACTGGTAACTTGGATTTTGCCGCGCAATCTATGGTATATACTTATGCAAGTGATGTCATCGTAAACTTCAGACACCATAAACTCAGAATTTTGGACAGTACCGGTCGAACAGGTTCTATAATAAAAAATATGCTGATCTTGGAGGGATATGAATTATGAAAAGCCCTGCACGGCAAAGTCTCGCGCGGTTTAAGCTCCCAGACTTCAGAAACGCCGCTTCGCTCTCAACGGCGCGGCTTTGGTGTGAAGACTGGAATTCGTAGTGCTCGCAGGCACGAAAGCCTGGAAATCCAACAAAAGCAAGTCGATCTCGCGCATATGGTCGAATTTACTCCGCAATTCATCGATAACTTTATCGTTGCAGGAATGGAAGACGAAGTGGCTGATCGTCGCTTCGAAGCTTCTCGACCAGCGACTTGTTATTCCAGGGAGTGCAGGATAAAACTGAGCACAGATTCTTGAGTCGCTCGGAAGCTGAGAGAAAGCACTCAAAAGCTCTCTAAGTATCGATAAAGATGACAATTTGTCAGTAACACGCCGGCGCAGCATTCTTCATTTGTTTTAAGGATAAATACTTCGAAGTATGCTGTCAAAGCGTGAAAGGAGGTGCAAAGTGAGATTCCTAGCTTCAAGCGTGCTGTCCAACACAAAAAAAATGGAAAAAAGTAATGTGCTCGTACGAATTTATTAAAACTTGTGAAAAACCAGAAGATCATCTGTAAATTTGAAACCAAAAAATACAAAAAAAAAATAATGAAAGCTTTGTTGCTTAGCTTCCTCATTAATGCTGCGCACACGCGTCTCGATACTTCGAAGAGGGCATTAATGAGTGGCAGCTCCTAGTCACATCCGCTATAGTCGTAAAGCCGATCGTAGTCAGTTCGATCCACCCGATACCAATCATGCCAGCGACACTCTCCAAGCGCCGAAATGTTGCCACAGCCACACCACTGGGACTCAAAACAGGACGGGTGCTGGAACGCTGACGGTACCACAAACGCAACTACGCGATGGAAAACGTCGTCTGGCAGACGCCCTAACAGGCGAACTTCTCCTTCATTGCTCCCATAGCGGGCAAGACAAATATCTCGGACTTGTTTCCATCTCCAAGCATCCGTGAAAAACCTCCCGATTCTCAGCAGCACTCGCGGCACCGAAGTCGAAATATCGACTCCATGCTCAGAGAGATTGTGGACCTTGTACCATACAGCGCGCGAAACTTTGCGCCTATTCAATTGGTTCAGAACTTGAACGAGATCGATCATACCCCGGTCCACCGCAGCTTCTGTGCACTTGGAAAGCGTCCACGAGAGCTCCGGCTCGCCGCTGCCTTTGAATCGGGTAACCTCCGGGTTTTTAATCGAGGCTTGGATCTTTTGGTGCATCGCGACTTCCATCGCGTGCCGCTCGTTGTCCGACTTTATCGCCCTCTTGAGAACTTTGAACGGGTGGTTCTGCTTCGCGTACTTAACGATATCGATCTCATTCAATAGCTGCATGGTCACAGGCGTATTGGCCGTGCGACTTGCCAACATCAACGCGCTATCGCCATAGACGTCACGGTCGTACCAATGGACCTTTTGGCCTCCTTTCCGGTCATTCCGCTGAAGCAGAGCCTCGACCACCGCCAAGTCGGCACCGTATCTGCACGCATACTGTAGAGTGTTTCGCCGACGGCAGTCGTGTGAGCCAAGGCGAGCCCCTTGCTCCATGAGCAGCTCCATCATTCGCAGAGCTTGGTGAGTGTCGGAGTGGACTGTCGCGATCATCAGTGAAGTTGCTCGATCTTGGTTGCGGGCGTGGATCAACAAGGGCTCCACCTTGAGCAGCTCTTGAATGCCATCGATATCCCCGTTGCGAATGTTCTCGTGGAAGGCACGACACAGATCCGAGTCTAGATATGGGGCTGGATCGTGCGAGAGAAACATGGTAGTTAGTATTCGTCAAAGGTTTGCGAATGAGCTTGAATCCCTGCAAACTCAAATGTTCATGGCTGGGACGGTGTCTCGATCTTCTCTAACAGCTTGCACTTGGGCAACGTCTTGGACTGAGGAGACTTTCTCGAATTCCACCGCACCAACGGTGGGAACCTCAGCAATACATGTACACTTCAACGTATGTATCCGACAGCGAGCTGTTGCTAGCACAATCAACGACGGTGTGGTAGCTCTGCACCTCGGCTCAGCACTTCAATATTCAGCTTGATTTCGTCGGGGGTGAGGGAGAGGATCCGTCACATGGCACTTGGTAGTCGCATGGCATTCTCCAGCTGGTGGAAGTTGACGGTCTCAGTGTTCGTTTCCAGCCCCACGTGTTTCCAAGCAATGCCATGCACCTGATGGTCATCTACCGCTGCGGCCAAACGAGCATGGAGCACACGTACGATTGCCATTGTCGCTTTCCCAGCCAAACCGACAGAACCAACGAGACCTCCCTGAGCTCGTCCTTCCCCTCCACCTCCACTCCAAAACCCCATGAAGGTCTTCCAGCTCGTGCTTCTCGCCGTGGCAGTCACCAGCGCCAACGCTCGCGGCTCGTCCTCTGGATCAGGGTCAGTCTCGGCCGGTGACTCGTCCCTCCCCCACGATGAGACCCCCAGCAACGCCGACAGCACTCCGTCCGCCACTCTCGCGGCTGAAGTGCTCTCCGTCGATTCTCCGTCCAACTCCAGTGCTCCAGCGTCCCTCTCCAGCTCCGGAAGCTCAGAGCCAGCCACTACCGAAGTGTCCTCCTCGTCCACGGATGCGTCCATCAGCGTGTCCCTGGACGCTTCAACCAGCTCAAGTGGGTCCTCCACCACGTCCATGAGCTCCTCCAGCACCTCATCGTTAGCTTCCACCGCCAGCTCCTCCTCTGCTGACCAATATGAGTCCACAACAAGTCCACCGACGTCCTCCGAGGTGTCCAGCTCGTCAAACAGCGACGGTGGGTCCACTTCCAGCTCCGGCTACAACTCGGCGACTGCACTCGTCACTAACGTGGCTCTGGCTATCACCGCTCTCGTCACCGCCAGCGTCGCCCTCTTGTAGACACAAGTGAACGTCCACCGTCGTAACCTGCATGAAATTTATGTCCACTTTGGCAATAATTGCGTTGTCAATTATTGACGAAATCTGTATTCTGGGAGCCTCTAATTCGGGTGCGAGACCTGCGTAAAGTGCGCCGACTTCATGCGCTCCAGCATCTTGAGGTCGCGCTCGCCCTTGCGCAGCATGTACTCGATCACCACGAAGTCCTTGCGGTCGACGGAGGTCGCCTGCCACACATTTGACAACAAATATTATTATTGTGAAAGATAATTAATTGGAGTAATTTGACCGCCATGTTGGTGGAGGATTGCCGTACGTCTGCGCGGAAGCGCTCGCGCACGTAGCGCAGCGTGTCGCCGTCCTTGCGCGCGGCCGCCTGCAGCGCCTTCTTGTACAGCGCCAGCACCTGCAGCTGCAGCCCCGAGTGCACCTTGACCTTCATGCCTTACAGTAGCTGGTCAAATAATAAAATGGCTTGAAAAAGTGTGTCGCAATTTATATTGTGCAAATCAATGCGTCATTTCCAATACATTTGTTTGAAACAAATTTTTGATTTTTAATTGCTAGGTTTTTCCGAGAAATTCGAGAAAGTTTCTTATGCTCAAGAGTTAGTGGAGAAAGATCGAGACACCGTCCCAACTTTACGCTAAACCATTCGAGTTCGCATTCTCTAAAACTAACGTCGACGTGTACCCATCAATGATTCTCCGGCTGGATTCGACGTTGTGTCGTTCCTTTCACGAGAGTATCCGCCGTGGTGATATCGATGGCATTTACGAGCTGCTCGAGGAGGAGCCTCTGCTGATCCACGCTCGCAATGAAGATCGAGCAACATCGCTCATGATTGCGACAGTCCACCCCGACACTCACAAAGCTCTGCGAATGGTCGAACTGCTCGTGAAACGAGGCGCTTGTCTCGGATCCCGCGACTGCTTCCAGCGGAACGCTGTGCTTTACGCCTGCAAACACGGCGCCGACCTAGCGGTGGTTGAGACTCTCCTCAAGTGGAATAAGCGGGAAGGGGGCGAAAAGTTCAATTGGCACGACCACGACATCCACGGGTACAGTGCGTTAATGTTGGCCAGTGACCGGGCAAATAGGCCTGTGGCCTTAAAACTTTTGGACGAGGTTGACATTGTGAGGTACGCGAAGCAGAACCACCCGTTCAAAGTTCTCAAGAAGGCCATAAGATCGGGGAATGAGCGACACGCGATGGAAGTGGCGATGCACGAAAAGATCCGTGCTTCGATTAGAGACCCAGAGATTACCCGGTTCCAAGGCAGCGGCAAGCCGGAGCTCTCGTCGACGATTTCCAAGTGCACAGAAGCTGCGGTGGACCGGGGTATGATCGATCTCGTTCAAGTTCTGAACCAGTTGAATCAGCGAAAAGTTTCGCGCGCGGTATGGTACAAGATCCACGATCTCTCTGAGCATGGAGTCGATATTTCGACTTCGGTGCCGCGAGTGCTGCGGAGAATTGGGAGGTTTTTCACGGATGCTTGGAGATGGAACCAGGTCCGAGATATTTGTCTTGCCCGCTATGGGAGGAATGAAGGAGAAGTTTGCCTGTTAGGGCGTCTGCCAGACGACGTTTTCCACCGCGTCGTTGCGTTTGTGGTGCCGTCAGCGTTCCAGCACCCGTCCCGTTTTAAGGCGCAGTGGTGTGGCTGTGATAGCATTTCGGTCTTTGGGGGGTGTCTCTGGCATGATTGCTATCGGGTGGATCAAACTGACTACGATCGGCTTTTCAACTATAGCGGGAGTGACTAGGAGCTGTCGCTCTTTCTCTGAAGCTTCAAGACGCGCAAGTAAGCAAGAATGAGTGGCCTGAGCAGCAAAACTCTATCGATTGGTGACACGTACCAGTAGAGGGTAAAATCTCAAGTTTTCATGAAATTGTTGGTGAATAAACGGCTATTCGACAAGTTCTATGGGTTTAGATGGTGGGCACTAGAGTTTACCGTGCAGCACAACGAAGTATCATAAACCTTGTTTGAAGAGCACAGCAATCTCAAGTTTACGGAACCTTGTTTGAAGAGCACAGCAATCTCAAGTTTACGGTATCATGAAGTTTACGATGGCATCACCTGTAAACATATATATTGCGCGGCACAACTCAAGCCGTCATTTTGCGCTGTTGCTTAGACGGCACGAACCACGCTCGAACGGAGAAACATTGGGGTCCCCCATTAGCTTGAAAATTTATCCACGAACCGAGTTCATCGGCATCACGATGTCCACTGTAAATCAATTGCTTGGTGCCGGCCAATAACACTCCCATCCCTTGGCGGGGCGATGCATTTCCCGGTGTCAAGCAACTTCCGGCGTAAGGATTTACTCAAGGATGGGTGCTACCGACTCTATCACCTCCACTAAAGCAAGTGCGGTAACCAGAACTTCCGAGAGCGAACGTAGCTCACTTTTAAATTCTCCGCTCCACCAGCAACACGAACACGAATCGATTCCATGAATCTGCGTTCTCTCCTCTTCGTCGTCGCTATGACCACGCTCGCCTTCGCAGAAGGAGCCACTATCAACCACGACCAGGTGCAGCCGTTCGCGCAGCCCGAAGCCGTCACCGCGTCCGAGAAGTCGGCCGTGAAATTCAAGCCCAGTCTCCAAATCATCGACGGGTGCCACCCGTACCCTGCAGTCAACGCAGCGGGTGAGACGAGTGGGGGGCTGAAGAAAACCGGCCCACGTGACGGGAAGTGCAAGGGGTCGGGGCTCGGCTCGCAAGTGTACGGCCGAGCTGGCTGGTACAAGGACCTCTGGGCCATCATGTACGCGTGGTATTTCCCCAAGGACAAGGGCTACTGGACCGAGGGGCATCGACACAAGTGGGTTAGCGCCGTTGTGTGGCTGGACAACCCTGCGCTCGAGAGCCCGAAAATCCTGGCGGTCTCCACTTGGAACTGGAAGGGGGGATACGTTGTTAACAAGAACGAACCGCCCAGTTGCGGCCGTCGATCGTGCGCCACGGCGTTCGTCGAGTACATCAACGGCACGACCCCCATGATCTCGTACGAACCGCTCTACAGCGAGGCTTCGTTCCACACGCTGCGGATGACTGCGGCGCGGGGAAAAGGGGAAGTCCAGGACCTCGTTATGTGGGAGCAGCTGAGTCCAGAAGCGCGTACAGCTCTGAGCGAAACAAACTTCGGAAAGAATGCTCCGGTCCCGTTCATTGACGCAAACTTCGACGCAAACCTCGAGGCGGCCCGCCCGCTCCCTTAGTTGAAACGCGACAAACGACTACAAAGAGGTTCGCCCGGCATTTTTTTACAGTGAATTTGTGGTTTTACTCGGACCACTGCACCGTACAACAAGCATTTTAGGGACTTTACAGTTCATTCGTAAACGAATAGAGCTCCTTTTTCATCCTTAATAAATATGATTAACCCTCCTGGCTAAATGTAAACTGACGCCTGTTTATCAAGCGTGAATGCCGTCCTGGGGATTCCGACGAAGAGAGTATTTTTCGCATCGCAACAGCTTGAAATCATCGGCCGTCACTCGGGGCATCAGCAACGATTGAAGCAACTTGGGGGCATCAACTTACTTGCCCCTTTCATTTTATTACTTTTCATGCAGCCACTTGAACTGCAGTGTAAAGTCCGCCCCTAAGATCAAAAAAATAATATACCGTCAGTTTCTTCAATTCAAAACTTCACAATACTGTCAAACGTACCAAAATGAGCCAGCTCGTACTGCAGCAGCAAGATAGTCGCGACCAAGAGATGGACTTGCACGGCGCTGTACTGTGTCTCCAGTACAAACGCGAGCTGTATTCCAGCCCGCGCTATCCTCACTTGGGTAGTAGACACCATTCGGCAACAGCGAACGGGCCCATTGGTACGTCAAGAAGACGAATGGAACGACGCACTCCACGTACTGGACCAGCGTCAGATATTCGCAGTGGAACAGCAGCTGAAGCCCTTGGACGGTAAGTTTGTGCGAGCGTTCAGCGCTTCGAAGGCTGCTCTCTGTGCGTGTCGAGGGCGCTGCTTTTGTTGGCGCTTCAGATTCCGGTCTAGGATGTGGAATGGGCGCTACAGATACTCGTTGAACAACGTGTAGCTGGCGCATGCCACTGGTATGGATCGTCTTGGAGGAGGAAGAGGGTCCGCCATACAATCCTGAGGCTTCAAGGGCCATCAGCAGTCCTCTTTGTTGTGTTGTGATCGGGTGGGGAACGCACGCCCAGAGTCTCGTTTTGTTCAACGAGTCTATTTGATGGGTTCTTGGATCGCGGGTCACAGCGAGGATCCTCGTCACCAGTCCGTTCCACTCGGGGTTGCGAGTGTTTTTGAGGCGGACACGAACTTGAGAAGCGTGGCGCTCTCGGAGGATTTCCACGACAACGCGCGCGTTCGACTGGATCTCGCGATACTCTAGCAAGAAGGCGCCAATGTCTGCGAGGATGAACAGACCCGACAGGTAGAGCGACTGCGAGTTGTACATGCACACCGAGACGAAGAGCGTCCCGAAGAAATCCACCAGGAAGGCCACAAACTCGGGGATGTAGTCCTCCAATGCGCGCGCAGTGGCCACGACGAAGGACTTGGCCGCAAACTTCCACACTGGCAAGACAACGACTACCACGGTCATGTAGGACGACGGAACGAGGTCGTACAGCACCTTGTACACGGGGTAGACCAGGACGAGCCCCATGCAGGCGAAAAGGTGGAGATTGAATCGGTCTCCGAGGGCCTTCAAGGGGGACTTTGGGTCGAACAGCGCTGGCCCCAGGACAAGCCGAAGCGCCAAGGCCGTGAAAAGCCCAATGGGAATCCCGCTCAGCTGCGTGAGGAACGGCACAGGGAACGCAACCGTGGCTGCCACGAGAATGCACGCCCCAACGTACTCGCAACTCACGGCAAACGCCACAATAAACCGCTTGCGAGCTGAGTACTCGAGGTCTGGTACAATCGTGGCTAGTTGCGTTCCTCCTGCGAAACTACACCGTTCACGCTATTTAGTCGGACCCTGACTAAATGTGGTGTACGATTTTTGAGGGGAAAAGTTGAAATTTCAAAATGTTCTAGTGATGTCAATATTCAATATATTAGAAATCTAAGACCGTGATTGGCTTCGACTCAACGAGATCTGTCCAAATCCGCCGTCTTTGGGATGTTTCATGGTCCTGGGGTAGATTTGATTGCGCAGTGTGTCACGAAAAAGTACGGAAGCACGACTATTTGCGAACTACGACTAAATAGCGTGAACGGTGTAATGGCCAGCTCCATGAGCAGTAAGCGGAGCCAGAAGACCCAATTCGCACCCCACCCGTTCGATGGAGGCCGCAATGGCAAGGATTCCAGGAACAAGGCAAACGCCAGAGCAGGCAGCGGAGCGAAGACGCACACGCAAATGGCTCGAGTCGCGGACGTGGTCTGGCAGTACAGCGCTAAGCTCTCGATCCGCTCAACCGAGTACGATCCCTGGTGGCCCACTTGCATTCGAGTCCATTTCTTCTCGATGCGTCTCCACCATGTTCTTGATCGTAACCTTAGCGCGCGGTTGACCATTTCTGCCTTGAGCGAGGCGTGCTCTCTTAACTGTTTTGTTGTAGTCTGCTGCAAGAGGCACCAGACGCTCACGAACTGGTGCCTCTTGCCGTCCCACTCGGGTGTCTATTTTTTCCAAGCAATTTCATCCAGGTTACCAAGCAAGTCGAGGATCTCCATGGAAACCAAGCTTGCTGGTCAAAAAACCAAGCAAATATGCACAGCTGGGTATACAGGTGGTGCGATCCTGCGACTAGTTAAAAGTCACCGAAAAAATCAGACACAAAATTATCTACATGTGATACGATAACAAAATTCAGTATGTCTCTGGTCCCCGATAAAAAATGCGAATCACTTTCTTAGTATTTACTAGAATTATGGTTAATCAACTTGTGTTAAGAAATAAAAAAACTGGTACATGTATGCCGCAATCCTCATGGAAGAAAAAAAATACGACTGTACTGCTGCTCTACTTCAATTCGCCTTTGACATGAGCGAAACGCTTAATCACATCGAGAATCAAAACAGTGTGGTTGGCATTATTAAGACAACGGCAGTGTTCATAATATCATCCCAGTCGACGACAGCAAATGCGTCTAGGGATTCAAGTTGGTCAACAACTCCGTTAGTCAAAGTCTGCAACTCCTCGCTGTCGTCGAACTCTTCGGCGGCGGGATCCCCGGCCCCCTCAGTAAGCATACACTTACGAAACCCGGCAATCACCGTTGTCTGCGGTAGGAGCTACCACACCCGCACCACCCACTCTACAATTGTAGTACGCCGCGGTGCCGTCATCTTGAACTTGTCGCTAGTTGTAGTTGATGAGTACTGAAGAAGCTGCTCACGTAGATAATGTACCCAAACGCCTCGCAGCCAATCCTTCACCGGCTTGATCCACACGGCGTCCGCTGGCTGGCTCAACCAGGTCAATCCTGCGGGTATCTTATCCATAATGATGGTCATAGATTGCGCGTACTCGTCCACGCTGCAACGTGTTTAGCCCCACACGATCGCGCTGGTGGGTGTCCGACTGACGACCACAGCTATTTTATCTAGGCAAACTAGTCGCGATATCTGCTACCGGCTACGTACAAGACACGCCTACTAGCCGTGCACGAACTGAGTCCCGATCTTCTCGCCGTCTCTAGCCACTTGAGTGTACACCCACTCGCGCCTACTGTACTCGTCGCAGCCCTCTAGAGACTTAGAAGCCACGTGCATCATCGTTCGTCACTCCGCCGTCGTACATTGCCGTGTAGCCGTCCACCGAGGTCGTTGATCATGCTGCCAGTCCACCAAGCTGATTCATTGCCGTAGAATTGAACGTGGTGCTGTTTTTGGATCACTTCAACTACTTTCTAAATGAGCCGTCCAAATCCGTGGCGGATGCGCGTGTTCTAGGCGCGCACGTCCGTCTTCTTCGATGGCTTCGTTATTAGCATCACAAACGGAGTGAACTTCTTTCTGTCTAAGTCAGCCAAGAGCATAGTCATGATGCGCTCTTTGTCATGGTTACTGCTATCCATCCACACGATTGTGGTATTGGTAAGCGCCAGGGTAGTGCGGTGTGTCGAGAGCATCTCGACACACGTTAATGTTGGATTGCAGCACATCAAAGCTCACACGCACAAAATGCAGCTTGTTCACTTGGAGGTCTTTTTGGGAATGGCTGCAGCCACACTCATCCTCCCTCTCTCCTAGACATGCATGCGACCGTTAATCGACACCTCAATTATCTCGTCCCGTATCTGCTCCAGCAGCAGTTCCCTACAACTTCAAAAGCAGCAACTTGTAGTGTTTCCCGACAGTTAGGTCCACAGGTTAGGTCCATCTTGCTCAGGTTAGAAGCACTCGCAACCATCGGGACTGGGTAATCGAATCCATCTGTGCTGGTTTATCTATTCTACGAGCGGCGCCGACTCTTAAAATTTGATCTAGTGTGCTTTTGCTGATTGAGGGTCACGACATTTGCACGACTTACCGATAAATCGTACTCAGGTACGAATCGTAAAAAAACATCCTTTTTAAGTAATGCCATTTCCGAGCCAAACCGGGTTTAAAACTCGACTTGGGCAACTCGCATTCAAGGCCACTATGATTTACCGTTAAGTACGATGACTAAGTAGTCACTAAATAGGAAGGCAAACTGGAGAATTTTAATAACAAACCTGGGCTATTCGTTCTATTATATTCAAAATAATGATTAAAGGAAATACAATCTGATTTCAGAAGTGTATTTGCATAACGTGTATCATTGCCACAAAGTAGCTACGGCTGCGTATCGTTGGAAGTATTGGTCTGGGGGCGATTTTCCGTGGCGTCTGGCGATCCGTTTTTATCGATGTCCGTTACGACACATCGAAGCTATAACCACCAGCTAACCACTTGAAACCACCAATTCACCCTCAAGTAACAACGAGATCTAATATTTATATACATATCTTGTATGAGCGCGTTGTAACGTGCTTCTGTTATTCTGCAACTGAGGCTTGAGACCTCTCGTAGCAAAGCGTCGGTTCGCAAGTGAACCCTAAATAGCAACATACCCAGCCTTTAATCAATAGGATTGTATGTCTATGATATAACGGCTCTCTTCTGCCCCTTCATTTGGCAACGAGAGCACGAAACGTCTGTGTTTCTGCTTCTTGTTTCTCTCACACTCACTATCGAATCAGCGATGGCCGGCGAGATTGGTGACTTTACCAGTCTTTGGCTCGACGCCCAGGCAGACTTAGCTCCTTCGAGCAGCCCTCCAGCCCCCCAATCTACTAATGGCAAGCCCCCAAGGAGGGAATATACCAAGATCGGCGAGTTCGAGTCGATGGTGGCTGCGAAGACTTTCCTCGACAGCCGTGAAGAAGGGCTCTATCGGTTCCATCTCAATTCAACGAGCGTCTATCACGTGGCTACAACGCTTCGCTGCTCAACGCACGTCAAGTGCACATCCTACGTTCGCATTAAGGAAAGCAGACTCGACAAGACGTGCATCGTAGAGGCTTCAGGGGAGCACACGACGGGGCTATCGGATACACCACGGACCGGGATCAACAGAAGTATCAAGACCGTTGTCGACGACCTGTTACAAGGATCGAATGGACCGCAACACTGCCTCAA
>JAIKVE010000761.1:0-16317 GCA_024679115.1 Phytophthora pistaciae | reverse complement strand
CCACGTCGGGCGCGCGCTCGCGGGAGGTCTCGCGCAGGAAGCGCGGCATTGCGATGCGTTCGCCGGCCCCCATCTCGCTCGGAGGCAGGCGGTCAGTGTACGTTTGGTCTCTGCTGGCGCTTTTCGAGTCGAAGTGTGAAGTGACGAGAGCTGGGCGGAACGTGGACCCGGGATAACCTCGCACGAGACGATTCCCTCCGTATTGTTGTTTTATGGTATGGATTGTATTTTACACGTTCATACGTTGTGGGTGTATCATTAGAGTTAAACTTGATATATGTCACACTTGATGAATAAAGTACTACTCATTATTGCGGGTATCTGTACTGAATCAGCTCGGTTAGGTAAAGTGTACGTTCTCGGTAAAAGAGCGCTGTCGACGGATACAGTCGTGTGGCATGTCTCACGTAAACTTAAGCGGGATAATGATGCTAAAAACGCTTCGCCGCTCCGATCGCCCCTCCAAGTGCTGGACTGCCCAATGTGGTGTCGCTGTTGCCCTTGTTGCTGGCGATGCTTCCCATTGCCCACGTGGGGCCATGCCGACGACTACCGCGTCGCGGAATCGCTCGCGGCGTTGTTGATGTTCAGCTGGGAAGGTATCCGCGGTCCGATGTTTACGACGCAGAATTAGCGAGTCGACTAAATGTCCGTAATTCTTCGTGCATCAACCAATCAGAGATCGTATACCCACTCTTTTCAGCCAATTAAACGAAGGTAGCAAATGAGTCGGCACCACTTCAACTTGTGTCCGTTCAAGCGAACAGCACTGATGGCAGTTGTGCTCGCGCTTATCCTGCTGTACACTGGGCTGAATAAGGCGTCGCTGAGGCAAGAATGGGTCTCTATCTCCCTATCTCTTTTTGTCTTGGCCAAGCTCAGTTTGATCGTCAGTCGCGACCGGTGCGATTCGTCGACAGTCGCTCTTATCCTGCAAGTCGCTGGCGCTGCTCGCGGCTTCGTGGCGACGTGTACTCATCGCAATATCCAACGCTGATCGACGACTACCGCAGACAGGAGCCAACTCATATGACTCCACAGCACCGCATCTCTGCTGCATAATACATGTACGTAGCGAGAGAGACCGAAGCAGCCAGGCAGCGCGTCCGGACGAGCACGAGCGCTCTTGCGTCGCAGATACAGCCAGCTTGTCGGCCATTACACGCTAACGCGAATCGCCTGCCACCTCCCAGTGCGTTAACGGTATGTATTCCATGGGCGTGGGCGCTTACATAATGATATAATGATATCGTTAGCGTTCTTGACTCGAGTGGGTCGGCGACCTCAGCAACGTTGAAGCGGTTTCCAGCAATCCAGGAGCATGCAGAACCATCTTGGTCAATGTGACAGAGATGCTCTTCTTGATACCTTCACACCACTGTCCGTCTGAGAACCGGACTTGTCCGAGGAGCGGATTATTGCTGGAAGAGAGCCCGTGCTGCTATCCGTGAAACGCTCGGCGAGCGCTGCAGCCATATTTCCGCGGAAGACTCGCTCTGGACGGACAGACGCAGAGCGCGTCTGCTGTTGCTGCATCCTCTGGGCTGTTGTCAGCGGCCGCCACCAAGCGCGTGTGTCTTCTGCGATTTGCGGTCGTGCTGCGAGTCGTAACCAGCTTGCGCGTGAATAGCATTCGCGCGTGTCGTTCCTTCCAGCGGCGGAAAAGTGGCTGTCTATCAAGGAAGCGCCACTGGTGCGCTCGTGTAACCTCCAGCATAGTGCAAAGCGTGGCTTCCGTGACAGGTTATCACCCTCCCGCCCACTCACTCCATCATTTCTCCGACCGACATGCGCGGGCGACTCGCGGGATCCATGGCGGATACCTGCATTTCCAGCAACACGCCGCTCACGCCAACTCCATACGAAGCATCGGACGACGAGGTTTCCAGCTCCTCGTCCGGTATCGGCCACGCCATCGACAACGCAGAGCTCGAGACTGGACACGGGTGCAGCTTGACGACGCCCCAAAGTGACCTCATGTCTCCTTCGAATGTCGTGGGGGCTCACTACGGGTGTCTGGACGCGGTCGCGGTGGACTGTGCTGCCAGTACAGATAGCAAGGCCAAGGCCAAGTCGTTCGACTTCACAGCAGAGTGCGAGTCCGCACAGCGTCGCCAGCGCCGCTCCCTGCAGCAATGCTGCATCAGTTGGCAGCACGTTTCGTACATCATCCAGCCCAAGAAGCGCTGGCTGTCTAGAAGCACCAAGAACGTGTCAAGTCAGCAGCAACCGCGCAAGATTCTGAACAATGTATGGGGCAGATCGGGGCCCGGAGACCTCACCGCTATCATCGGCCCCTCCGGAGCTGGCAAGACCACGCTACTCGACATTCTAGCAGATCGAGTGCCGCCTGGAGGCCCCGGCGTGCGTGTCGAAGGCATCGTCGATGTAAATGGGCAACCTCGGAACCCTCGCAGTTTCCACTACATCATGAACTACGTATCGCAAGACATGGCGTTCCTCGGTTCCTTCTCCGTTCTGGAGACGCTGCAGATCGCTGCGGGCCTTGGACTGCCCAGTCACGTGCCGATACTCACGCGCGAGTCTCGAGTTCAAGACGTAATTGACGCCATGGGGCTGCGCGCGTGTATGCACGCGAACGTCGGGGACATCTTTCACAAGGGCATTTCGTCTGGCCAGCGCAAGCGACTCGGTATTGCAGTGGAATTACTCTCAGATCCAGCGTTGATACTGCTTGACGAGCCAACGTCGGGCCTCGACGCCTCCTCAGCTCGAAGCGTGATGCAGCATATCGAGCGACTCTGTCTAGAAGACGGCAAGAACGTCATCTGCACCATCCACCAGCCTTCGTCGTCTGTATTCGAGATGCTGACCAACGTGGTGATCCTGAGCGACGGAGAACTCGTGTACTTTGGCCCCGCGGCAGCAGCTCTCACCCACTTCTTCTCCATTGGCCACGTATGTCCGCTCTATTCGAATCCGGCGGAGTTTTTTGTGCATCTAGTCAACGTCGACTTCCATCCGGGATTGAGACTCGGCCCGTTCGTACAGGCACTGGAAGAAGGTGCGGAGCCGCAGCGACTGCGTGTTGACGTGGCTCGAGATCGCTACATGCGGGACGTCAACGTCATCAACTGCGCGATTCTGCGGGCCATGCGGCCGTCAAGACTCGACCAGTTCTGCGTGCTATTGCATCGCAACTTGGTCAACAATTGGCGGCACCCGGGCGTGTTCTGGCTGCGCGTGCTCATGTACATCTTGCTGTCCTTCATGGTCGGCACCATGTACTTGAGCTCCAACCAAGACATCACGAGCTCCGCGATGGTGCCGCTACTCTTCTACGTGCAGGCTTTCCTGGTCTTCATGTCCGTTGCAGCTCTGCCTGCTCTATTGGAGCAGCGCGCAGTGCTAGAGCGGGAAGTTCGGTCCCATTCCCTGCACCTCGTAAGCTACACCACGGCCAATCTCCTCGGCGCGCTGCCCGGCATCATGTTCATCTCGTTGTTGGCGTCCTTCATCGTCGTGTACTTCGCCCACGTGCACTCGTTCGGGTCCTTCTTCCTTAACCTGACGCTGTCGCTCGTCACTGCCGAGTCCATGATGCACTTGCTGGGTGCTGCAGTGCCGCACTATATCATGGGCATCGCACTAGGCGCTGGACTCTTCGGCATGTTCATGCTGTGCGAGGGCTTCATGGTGCCATTCGATGCGATCCCTGCGTACTGGAAGTGGGGCTACTACCTCGCCTTCCACACGTACTCGTTCGAGTCGTTCATATACGAGCACTTCTCCCAGGAAGGCACGACGGAGGCCTGGGAGCTGCTGAAAAGTTACAGCATGGAGAACGTCAACGTGACCCGCAACATGCTCATTCTCGTGGGGTATGCTGCAGTGTTACAGCTTGCGGGTATTGTAGTGCTTGCATTCCGTTTTGGCCGCCATAAGCAACATTAAACTGGCAATATGAATGTGAACAGCGTAACCTCTATGGTGCATCTTGGTGATCTTTGTCAAAAGTGAGTTGAAGCCACGTCGGAATTTGTTGACGTCAAAGCGGCCGTGCGTCCTCTCGATACGGGAACGATGCCTCTGAAGGCGTTGATCGGTACGGCCAAGGATCTATGGCGCATGCGTCGTATGCCGGCGCAAGTGCGACCGAGAGACACTCAATCGATCATCACGGACGTTATTGTACGCAGATTTAAGCTTGATGCGTGGAAACCTCGTTGCTTACGCTCTCCCCTTGTCTCGATTTGACTAGGGCGATGAAAACCAAAAGGGGAAAATGCTCCGTACGGGGCCGATCCTGGCCCTCATGGACGTGGTAGCTGGGGCTATTTCGTATCGGTACTGTATGAACATCGAGACGAAGCTCGTTGGGAAGAATTGATCTAACTGGTGTATGGCAGGCTCTCGATGGGGGCAGCAGCGACCATCTCTTTCGATCGTGTTGACCTCATTAAGCCCGTGTTCCATGGTGACCATGTGCGGCTGGAAGGGGAGGTCATTGGGCTCGGGAACTCGTCGATGGCAGTACAAGTGAGCGTTTTCCGCCACGATATCGCGACGGACACGCTCCAGCACACACACGACGCCATCATCACGATGGTTGCCATCAATCGCTTCGGACGTCCGAGGAAGGGTTTGCCACAGTTATTCGATGCGGATCGAGCCGACTACTGCGTGAGAATGAGCGAGATTGTAAGACAGCGCAGGGAACTCACTTTCCAGTGGATGAAGGACCAGGAAGCGGTGGACAAACTTCCGTTCATCAAACAGGAAGACTTGCTCCCGGGCGAGAGTAAAGCCGAGTACGTCTCTGTGAGCGAGACGGAGGTCGAAGTGCGCAACTGTTTCTTGCCTCGCCACCTCAATCCTCACGACACGGTCTTCGGCGGCGACTTGCTCTCTTGGATGGTACGAAATGCTGTGAATATGATGACAAGAGAAGAAGTCTCACATTACTGGGGATGTACCAGGACAAAATCGCCTTACACTGCGCTCAGAAGTTCACCAGATCGGAGAAAATGGTGACTATTGCCATGAACCGCGTGCTCTTCAAGCTGCCGATTTTGATGCTCGACATGGTCAAGATGCGTGCTCGCGTCGTCAACGTCGAGTACGTCAGTCTGTTTCGATGAAGTATCTGCGAAAGCGCAACATTAACTGTGCTGCTGTGTTGCAGTCGCTTTCACCTGGAGGTTGAGGTCGAGGTGCTTATTGACTCGATCATAGACGGCGGCGAGCGAAAGTCTCACAGCGGGTACGTCTAAGGTTGCTACTAAGGTTGCTACTAAGGAGTGTTTCACTCTGCTGCTTGGACTGAACTAGATATTTTTTTTTTCTCGTGTTGCCAGCTACTTCACCGTCCTCAACCTCGATGATAAGGACCATTTCAAGACCATCGACAAGGGCCTCAAGATCGATGAGAACGACCAGAACGATATGCGCGTTCTCCTCAAGGCCCAGAAGCGACTGAGGTTTGAGGGAGAAGATACAAACTTGCACGCGCTGAAGACGCGCATTCTCTCTGGTGAATTTGCAACAGATCAACCCAAACATCACTGATGCGTGAGTGCGTCAGCCCCGTACGACAAGACGAGGAGAAGTGAATCAAGTTTGCTACACGCACATGGAGGCAACAACTTGCTTTAGTCCATCGTCACGGGCGGCAATGTGATACTTCCGCCACTCCGCGCGCATTTTGCTGCCATCTTTCCACCATAAAACACCACTTGCATTACCAATGTCATACTGCTACAACGTAAGAATTAGTTCCGCTTGTCTTCAAGCCGGCGAGCGGGCCTCGGGCTCCGCAATTGGCTCCGAGTCCGCCGTCGTCCCTGTCGGCATGAGCGGCGCCGTCAGCTCCGGTTCCTCGGAATCGTCCGAGTCCTCGGAGCTCTTCTCGACCTCCTTCTTCATCTTGGTCGGGTCGATCTGGGCCAGCTCCACGAATCGATCTCTCTGCGCCGCCGCCTGCAGCTTCGTGATCGTCCGCAGCCCTAGCACGAACTCGCCGACAATACACAGCAGTAGCATCGTCGACGTGAAGCCGATGCTGCCCACAAACACCAGACCTATAACAACAGCTCTACCGTTAGCACAGAATAGGATCACCCCTTCATACCTCCTCAGTAGCTTCACGTACCGACGTAGTGCCAGGGTGACACTGGGTCGCAGTGTTCCAGCTCCACGGCGACTCTGATGGGGGCGTCCTGCTCCTGCCCCTGCTGGCCATCCTCCGTCGGGTCGGCGCTGACATTGGCCCAGCGGGAGATGACCAAGTTGTAGACGGCGGCCTTGGACAGTCCCTCCTGTAGCTGGTAGCAGCTCAGCACGTTGTGGCACGCTTTGTTGTCGCCCAACGCGGCCAGGCTGTTCAGTGTCGCATTAAGCGCCTGCTCCTCCTCCTCCTCCGTCGACTCCTGCAGCTTGCGGACGGCCGGAGGTTGGCCGCTCTTGAGGTCCCTCGAGTCGTAGAACTGCACCTCGAGCGGCTGCGGCGACACGATGTTCATCGTGTAGCACGAGTGGCCGAAGAGCGTGAGCAGGAACCTGTCCGACCGGCCCAACAGCAGCTCGTCCGCGCACGGGACGCGCACTTGGCCGCCCTTGGTGCACGACCGCAGAGCTGTCCACAACATGAGAGAGAGACCCCGGTCAGGTCAGGCCACTTCAAGTCACCCCCCACCTGGAACATGGCCTACCGTGGCCCGGCCCGCACAGCAGCCCCAGGGGCACCAAGCAGCCCAGCTTGGCCTTCATCGCACTATCGACGCCGACTCCTAGACGATCTCCGAAAGCGGGGGAATGGTTCTCTGAAGGGCCTCGCGACCGGCGCCGCTCGATCTGATGAACCAGCGCCGGTTCAAGTCGCGATCTTGACTCGCGTCTGTCGCAGTAGTCAGGCCATCTCTCTTGCCCGCGTTGGCCCAAAATCGCGGAGGAGTTGTTGGATCCGAGTCACTGGATCCGGCCGATTCACTATTGAGCGATGACGGCGGCTGTGGGCGACGACGTCGAGACGGCGTCCATGGAGACCGTGCGCGTGTTCAAGTACGCGGCCATGGTGGTGCTGCTGGTGATCACGGCCGTGTCGGCCCTGCTGCCCCTTTGGGTGTCGAGCCACGGCACGCGGCGCGCGCAGAACCTGCTGAGCCGCAAGCTGCCGTTCGCGACGGCCGGCGTCTTCCTGGGCTCCGGACTGCTGCACTTGCTGCCCGACGCAGTCAAGCTGTACGACGAGGTAGTGGCCAGGATGGACGTGCCGGCGCACTGGATGACGGCATTCCCGAGCGTCTACTTGCTCTGTGCGCTGGGCTGCTCCATCGTGTGGAGCGTGGACCTGCTCAACATGGGCAACTCCGGCAAGCTCATGGCCGTGGCCAGTGCTGCTCGGCCCGACCGTACGTAGTGCATGGCCTGCTTGGCCGACAATGATGATGAAGAGTGAACTAACGCTGGTTAATTATGCAGATGAGACCAGCATGTACCGAGTGCAGATCCCGTCCGTGACTTCGTTCGGGTGGCGGAATCGATCGGTGTCCGTGGACGGGAAGGAGCGCTTCTACTCGTGCTCGTGCGGCAGCGTGCCGTCACCTTCGATGTTCCATCGCGCTGCCAAAACGGAGGAGAGCACGTGTGTGTTCACGCCGAACGGCGTCAAGGTGCGTTGAAAGTCTTCGTAATGTAATGGTGAGTATATCGCACTGACACTGTTTGAGTGCAGCTTGTGAATGGCGGAGCAGGAGCTCAGGTCGTGATGGAGTACGAGGCCGCTAACGTTACGACCGGATTGCTCGAGGAGAGTCACGAGACGGAATCAACAGTCAGCGAGCATATCGTCTTCTCCGGTGACAGGTACAGTGCCTAGAATACTCGTGTTTTGAAGCGATCAAGACAAGTGAGTGCTAACACTGATGTGTTACGCTTGACTTGGACTGTGCAGCTACTTTCTCCCCTATTTATTAGCCGCGCTCTTCTCCGTGCACTCGCTCATCGCTGGCTTCGCGCTCGGAGTCAACCACTCCATGGACCGGACGGCCGTGGCCACCACCGTCGCCATCTTCAGTCACAAGGTAAGTAGGATACGGATCCCGGCCAAAGTGGCAATCATGTTGAAGTGAGCTGGCCGGGTCCAGTTCAACTTGCTAACACGTGTGTGTTGGTTTGATGTTGATACAGTTCATCGAGGCCATGTCGGTGGGCGCCAACTTCGCCAAGGCCAAGAGCAGCATCGCCCACCAGCGGTCCATCGCCGTGCTGACGCTCTACAGCTGCATGACACCGCTCGGCATCTTCCTGGGCATGGTGCTGTCCGATTCTTTACGCGGCAGCAGCGCACTGGCGATGGAGGCCGTGGCGCTGAGCATCGCGTCGGGCAGCTTCATCTACCTGGCGTTCCACGAGCTGTCGGAGGAGAACGCGAGCCAGGAGAGCAACGCCGTCGAGAAGCTCGCGCTCTTCTCCGCGGGCATGGCCAGCATGGCCGTGCTGGCCGCGTGGGCATAGGCGGGGTGCGTCAGATTAGGACTTTAGTCCTAAGTCCTAATATGAGTCAAATTAGAACCTCAAAAAAGTTCAGATTAGGACTTTTCGCTGGTTGACTTGACTAAAGTAAAGTTGTACCAGGTGCGATATGATGAAAAAATGGTACACTATACTGAAATTAAGTTAACATATATGTTTGTCCTGCGGACTGCCGTGTCCGACTGGGGTCAAACATTCGTGCGGGGAGCTAACACTTACGCTCGAGCACGACCAAACGCGTGTAGGTAAATGAAATCATGGCCTGCCAACTGATCGATGATAATGAACTCCCCAAAATTAGCAGCTTGTCTATTACAGGCGAGGTCATACTTCTCCGAAGAACAAGTACGAATCAATCGAAGGGTTCGGACTGTAGGGCCTTATTTGCCATTTGACAATAGAGGCATACAAAATGTGCCAAACTCAACTACTGTAATACATGTATTCGTATTTCCCCCCAGTACGAATTATCCCATCGCATGCGCCACAACAACTATGCAACATGTCTTGTGCGTATGGTACCATCTTGCTTACAGCCAGCTCATCATGTTTTGAATCCCACCGACACATGGCATTCATTTCCCTATTCGGCCTCCAACCACTCAAGATCAAGACTCGAGACTCTGCCTGCCCTCTAATGCGGCGCGCCTTCTTCTTGCTCTTACTGGCGGTCGCCCTGGCTGGACGCTGCGAAGGCCTCGCCAGCCTCAAGAGTTCCACCTAGATCTCCAACCAGCAGATCACCTCAGCCCGCATGATTACGAACGAACAGGGTGCTCACCGCAATCTGAAGGACGACGAGAAGCTGCCAAGCACCGATGACGACACTGACGCCGGAGCTGCAGCTGAAGAACGAGTGAACATCCCAGGCCTGAAATCTCTCAAGTCGCTCTTCCAAAAGAATCCGGCCGCGGTCAAAGCTCTCGAGAAGAACCCCGCCGCGCTCAAGACGCTACAGGACAATCCTGCGCTCGGCAAGCAGGTCGAGGCGCTGGTCAGCTAGCCTAGTGTCATCAATAAGCTGCGATCCAACCCTCGCGTCGACAAGCCGAGTGACTTGGCGAAACAAGCTGTCCAAAAGAACATGGCGAACAAAGCTTTGACGCCCAACCAGCAGAAAAATTACAACATTTTTGCTTGGGCGGTTGCAGTCGTCGTCGCGGCAACCGTCTTCGGCGTCTCTATGGCACTACGTGGTGGTCGTTCACGTTCAGAATAATACAGCTCCTTTGTACTACGGCACACTTGGCTCCCAATTACTAGTAGAACTCACTCTACGGCACCGAATAAAGCAGGCTTCTAATACTCCTGAGCATGACGTCGGCAGCGTATTGCTGTCCTGAGCATGACGTCGCCCTCGTATTGCTGTGCTTCTTGCCATGCCGTCTCCGATATAGGGAAGCTCGGATGATGCAGCTTCACAAATGCAGCGCGTCTCAGAGCCACAGCCAAATCTCCACCGTCCACATGATCTGCAGTCACCACGACGGCTGCAGAAACGTCCTTCCGGATGCGATTGTTGGACTCGTACGGGTAAAGCTCGTCCTCATCCACCGAGTCGATGACTACCATCCCACAGGGCGCAGCGCCAGGGATGATACTATCATCCGCATCGAAGAGCTGCGAGAACATGACGCAGTTGAGCTCTGTGGAGACGCCGAGATCGTTCGTCGACACGATCCGAGCGTTGAACATGTCGCCGTCTCCGCCGTCGTAGTCGTCTCGCGTTGTGATGTGGCCCAAACGCTCGGAGATGCTGATCTCGGCGTTGTTAAAGCTGAAGACCACTGCCTCGTGCACTTGCTTCAGTGACGCCACACCTGGGAGTTGAACAGTCTGGAAGAGAACACAGCAAACATCGCCGTCGGCCGTCTCGAACCGCTCGTCACTTAAGTGTGGCTGGCTCCTAGGGGTGATCTCACTGCGCTGGACGATGTACTCGTACGCAGCTCGAAATTTCCGGTCACGGATGGTAAGAAGCGTCTCGTTGCGGTCGTGCCAGCTTTTATTCAGGCGGATCTTCGAGTAAAGAGGGTGAATTTGCTGCTATTGTGCACGTCCTGTTAGTAAAAAGAAAAATAGTCACCAAGGCCAAGACAAATATCACGCAGCGCTTACCAATGGGAGACTGCAAATGGAGTGAACACTGGCGATTTCCAATTGGTGTTGGCGTATGATGGAAGAAAGAAGAGTATTCTCCCCTTCCTGGCGTCTTGGGGGATGTAGTTGTTGCAGCTCGGATTGCAGCCGACGAATTTCTGATTGCAGGTCTTCCTTCTCTTTCTGCGCAGTCAAAGGAGTCGACTGTTAGCCTTCGATAGATGCAGCAAGAATACTGCGAAGCTGTAATACCTTTCGCCTCATGCTCGTTGACTTGTATCGCTTTTCCGCCATCTGTAGTTGTTGTCGGCTCGGTGTGCTTTTGTCGGACGAGATTTTGAACTGGGCAATGTCCAGTAGGCATGCACGAAGCAACGACTGGGTAAGGTACGCAGGAATGATGGTGAAGTAAAGCAGTCAGTTGCTTTTGAAACTTTGCGAAACAAGTGGAAAAAAATGTCGGCGCTCCCTTCAATCGTCAGGCCACGATTGTCTGACCTCCAGTGTGATCACAACATGAGCGCGCCCCCAGACTTGCTAAAGGGACTTTACACCAGGGTCTAGAAGTGGACGCAGCAGATCCCCCCACACTCGACTCGAATCGGTAGTAAATCTTTTTCAGTTTAGTCTGAGGATATTCTGACGCTCGCCGTAAACTTTAGGCAGTCAAAGACAAGTGCACAATAGATGTAAGTTTCTCCCTGTTCGTGAAGTACAGTAGTGGTTGGATTCCAGATCGATTACGCACTAACTGTAGTACTATACGCACCTGTCTCGCCCCCATGAGCTGAAGCAATTTCGAGTTGGAGATTACGACGAAGTTTTTCAACCTGAGTTTTCTGCCTCGGCTTGTTGGAAAAATCAACGTGCACTTGCGAGCCTTTTGGGCTTTTCGCTGGTGACTTTGTGACTTGGTAGTGCATCCTGGGACTGCAGCAGACTGTAGCAACCGCGTTGCTGGATCCGATTGTTGTGGCTCCTCTCTAAGCAAGACGGACATGTTTTTATTTGGGAGGCGCCAACAATCCTCGCTAACAAAGAAATTGCAAATAAATGCTTGATGATCAATGCGAGGCGAGGAGGATTTCGCAAAGCATGGTGTCAATTGCAGCCACATAAAGTAAACCGAGCAAATCTGCACATCGTACGGACTAAAAGTAAACCGTAGCTTCAGCATTCGTTATACACGTAGCTACGGATGGTCTTCATCAGCACGTCGCCCCACCGGCCGATTCCAGCCTGCAGCTCTTGACGGGTCGCCTCCGACACTGGGAACTGCGGGTTGTAGAGTTTCAAGAACGCAGCTCGACGTAAAGTCACGACCAGCTCGCCTTCAATCTCCGGGTCCTTGGCCGTTCGTCTGCTCGCTGTCAAGATAGTGGCCCCCGACGTGTCCAGACGAAAGCGCTCTTTCGGGTAGTACGGGTACACTTCGTCCTCGTCGACCGAGTCCAGAGCCAAAATTCCACACGCCTGTCCGTCAAACCCTTTGTCGTCTTCTGTGAAAAAGTGCGAGAACGTGACGATGCTGCTCTCGACTGGCGTGCAGTTGGCCGAGCGCGACAGAACGCGAATGTTGTACACACTGCCGTCGATGGTGTCGTAGTCGTCCCTCACTGTCGTGTGTCCCAGTCTCTCGGAGATACCGATCTTAATCGTATTGTAGTGGAACAGCAGCGCCTCCCACACTTTCTCCAGTGACTCGACTCCGGGGAAATGCATCGCCTCCAGGTGCACCGAGCACAAATCCCCCTCTGAAGTTTCATATCGGTGGTCCGAAGTGTGCGGCTTGTCCGGGTCCACGAATCTCCCGGGGGCCATGAGGAAATCGTACGCATTCCTCAGTTTCTCTTGAACGACCATCAGCGTCTTCCGGCGCTCGTCCCAGTCCTTGGTAAGGCAGATCTTGGTGTACAGCGGGTGCGACGCTTGATCCCCCTATACAAGCATATTGATTACCTTTAATCAAGCATTAAAGATCATAAAATAGAATAAGAAAACTTACAAGACATTCGACCAGCATGGACTGGGCGCTGGCCACATTGAGCTGCTGCTTCTTTGCCAGCGACGTCACGAGGCGGTTCTCGGCCACGACATGCTGCACGACGGGGTCCAGCAGCGCCGCGTCCTCGGGCGAGAGCCTGCAGCTCCTGCAGCTCCGACGTCAGCCGCTTCACTTCCTCGCGGAGCTGCTCCGTCTCTTCCTGCAGGGCGATAGATTATAGAGTGACAATAGTATTATAAGACGAGGGGTTTTTCCTGCTGTGGGGCACACAGGATCACGCACGCGACGCAGTGTAGGTGCACTTCTGCTTCTTCATGACGAACTTCTCGCAATGACCAGTACACAAGCTTTGTGGTACGTACAGAACGATTGATGAGCTAATCAAGTGGAGTGGTACAGTACACGTCATTGCGTTAGCCCACTGAGTACGTGTACGTACGGTACGTCGTTGCATATTCAACTTGTAGTCAATTAGGTTTACTGCAAATCTTTTAATGACGGTTCGATTCCGTCTCTACACCTTTTCAACTTCAAAATGGCAAATTGCTAGTATAAAGTGACAAAACGTAAGTTCAAACTGTCACGAATAGAGACGAGACCGTCACGAGCACGATTGGTTGATACAGTTCACTCTCAGCCAATAGATATTAGACATTCTGTATTTCTATATATCCCTATAGTACATACAGGCTTAAGTATCTGTTTACAAAGTATTGTCGTTTTGATTTTACATTTTGACGTATTGAATTTTCTTTTTGCCATTTTGAAGTTGAAAAGGTGTACAGCCAAAGGCGAGAATGGACGGAGTGCATGCATTCGCTACATGATGCATGTATTGTACTGAAGCTTTATTACTACCAACTTCGAGCCCATTCAATCGATATTTTAATGACCAAAGCCTCGCGTAGGCAGCTTATAAAAATATCATGTGCGAGCTTTCCGTTGGTAGCAGGTTTGTTTTTCCTACTCGCAAAACTGAACCCACTGACGACGATGATCTCCCTGCAGCTACACCTGTTTGGATCCCTCAGCAGCAGAATTAGGCTTCTCTAGCTAGCTCTACGACAAGTCTATACCCTGTTAATCAATCTATTCTTCTTCTTTCCTACTCGAAAAAAGTGGCACCACTGTGGTAGAAAGAGTAACTCGCGCATATTATTGTGGACCAGAGAAGTAAGTACCCGCGAGCTGTGCGTTGCCATTAGACCTGTTAAGTGCAGTGCACGAAATTCCCTGAACGCACTAATGTGCAGCAGCAATTTTGTGTAAGTGGCCCAAAAGGGCACTAAAGTACTTTCGTGCATTTGTAGGGACTTTCATGCACTGCACAGAACAGGTCTAAGATAGTTAGTTGTCTTCGAGTCATACTTATGGTGCACGCTAGGAATGATGGTAATTGTGTGTATGAGCGGCTCAGACTCACTCACTTGCCAACTAGCAAAGAGACTGGAGCACGAAAAGGCCCAACAAGAGCCGCAAGTCGACGCTTCTGGCGCTTCGGGGCGAAAAATTTCGAGCTGCGCTCGAGTATATCGCAGTGCGCCGTGAGATCATGAACTGTGGCCGACCTAGACTGCTAACGGTGACCACTCTGCTGCCTCATCTTCCAGACAATCCAATGCCCAGGCGTGCGGCCTCGAAAACAAATTTGGTGCGCTGCTCTTCAGCCTCGACAACGTCGAAATCCGCGGTTGGGCAACGTGACGACCCGAGACGGCTACGACGGCGTTGACGGTGGCAACTTACATACTCGGATCGTGTCAACCACTGACAGCGGAGTTGCTACAGAGCTCAACTGTATCAGGCTGTGGCGGTATCGGTGGTAAATGCGCATGGTTAACTTAACGTCGACTGAGTGGATGAGGATGAGCTGTATCTCTACGGGCCAAGTCAGCGAATTCGGAAAGAGGCTTCCCTGTTCGGTCGACGGGTCAAATTGCGGATCATTTTCCAACCGGCGGAGAGGAAACAGAGGTGGTGTTGAGATGAGCAGGTATTGTGCCTTTCTGGCAAAACGCCCTCCGATTTGAGGTCCTACGTAGGACTTTTGCTCCTACGTAAGACCTCATAAAAGTTAGTAGCAAGGCCAGTAAAACCATGCACAAACAAAAACTGAATGTAAACTGAGCGAATGGCTTGCAAAGGTAGGCCGACAAGTGAGCGCGTTCAGTACCGCTATACCTGTAGCGCATGTACGTAGCTCCACGCTGAGCACGGTGACCTGGTTGCGCTGCTGCCTGACTCTCCCCCTGTACGAGTGCGGCCAAACTATGCATTTGCCACATATGCTTTCAGGCGCACTGGCCTGATCTAATCCTACGAAGGACTCGTTAGTCCTACGAAGGCCCGAATGGCCAGACGGAGCTCCTACGTAGGACTTCCGTAATCCGATGCAAGGCCAAGAGCAAATCCTAGGTCTAGCCCTAGCCTCTCCTTCTTAAGACCACCTTTTTGAGGTCAGATTGGCCAAAGTTTCTGAAAGGCACAATAAGTGACGCTTTACCGTCCCGAGTTCGAGCTGTCGGAGTCCGAGTGGCAAGACCAGCACGGTGAGCTGTTGTTCTGGTCACATCCATGCGTAGCATGTTGTACTTGACCTCGTAACGACAAGATTCGTTTCGTTGCCCGCCAACGTATACGGTATTGCCACCAAAACTTGCGAGACGCAACCGATATTGATACAACGCCTGCAAGCAAATGCTTGAAGCAAAATAAATGTTACTTCCATCTTACGCGTTACACCTATCTGGTACCATGTTGCATATTACTACTACGGAGTCGTATATACGACACTGCGCACCGTCTTGAGCATGACGTCGCCCCACCGAGCAATACCTTCATGCAGCTCCTGCAGTGCAAAGGGTGACACGGGAAACTGTGGTTTGTGCAGCTTCACGAACGCTGCCCGCCTCATCGTAACCACTAGCTCTGTGTCCTCTTCTCCAGTACAAGCCGCCGTTCCGATCTGCTTGCTTCCTTTGTGCTTCACCTTCCTCCTACCCACCGTAAGCACCACCGCCCCGGAAACGTCCTTCCTCACTCGTTCCGTCGGGTTGTATGGGTACAGCTCGTCTTCGTCCACGCAGTCGCTAGCTATCACAGCACAAGGTCCAACGCCCGCGCCCAACTCGTCCTTCCCGAACAACTGCGGGAACGAGACTGCGTTCATCTCCGTCGTGACGCCACAGTCCTCCGTCGACGCAATCCTCGAATTATACGCTGTCCCCTCCATCGAGTCATAGTCGTCTCGTACCGTGATATGGCCCAACCTCTCGGAGATACTGATCTCCATATTCGTCAGGTAAAAGATGAGCGCATTGTACACTTGCTCCAGCGACTCCACGCCCCTAAAGTGCACCGTCTCGAAGCGGACGCAGCATAGATCCCCCTGTGCAGACTCGAACCTCTCGTCCGAGAGCTGCATCTTCTCGGGCTGCGAGTGGCTGCTCCTCGCCAAGATGTACTCGTACGCGTTACGCAGCTTCTCGGTGCGTATACTCCTCAGCGTCGCTCGCCTCTCGGGCCAGTCTTTAGTCAGTCGTATACGCGTATACAGCGGGTGGGTCTGCTGGTCCCCGAGACACCGAGACAGCAGCGACTGCGCGTTGGCCACGTGCAGCTGCTGGTGGCGCATGACGCTCGTGAGCGCCGCGTTCTCCGCCTCTCGGCGCTGCAGCACCGGGTCGGCCTTGGCCGCCTCCTCGGGAGGCAGCGAGCGC
>JAIKVE010000760.1:0-16321 GCA_024679115.1 Phytophthora pistaciae | reverse complement strand
TCGCTGCGCCACCCGCTCGGGCTTCTGCTGCGAGTTGTCAGCGGCGGCCTCAGCGACGTTCTTCTTGCGCTCCTGCTCGAGCTGCAGCTTCAGCGCCTCCAGCTCGCGCTTGAGCGCCTCGACGTCGTCGGCCATGCCGCTTGCGAGTCGCCCGTCTTGACGATCGTATGCACGTGTACGCTGCGAAGGGTTGCGTGGGATGTAGCCATGTGTAAGTTGATGTTGAAGGACCATCACTCCTGCGATTGAAGTTGCCTTGGCCTGCAAAGGCATCTGAAATCGAGCGAAGCATGCCCTCGTCGCAAACACCATTGCCTGGAGGCAATAGATAATAGGAGTCTTGTGGCTCCGAAGCCATCGGCGGCGAAGCCGAAGCTGCGATCCTGGAGCGTGTCTTTCCGCTGTTTGCCCAAACGCATCGCACTTGTATATATATCGCTCGACTCGGCGCTCGTTGCAGTTCACTACACAGCGTTGTCTACGCATGTACGTGAAGCTCTACGAAGGGAACTGCTGTGTCTCGCCTCTGCGCTGCGTCCCTCTCCTGACGCGGGGGCAGGAAAGCTGCTGATTGCAGGCCGCGACGGCCCCCGGCACTGCCTCGTCACAGCCAATGACGCTGAAAAGTGCTGACGTCGTATGCGCATCAACCACCACGGCCCATTAACCGACAATGGCGGTGTACTAGACGATATGTCCGCAGCCAGGGCCACTTCGCCAGCGAGTCTATCGCGGAGACCATGCTCTGCTGCGTCGCGTCCTGGAGGACACCGAAAGATCCGCGCGTTAAGGACAGGCCGTTGTTCGAAAAAATGTAGCGCGAAGGTACAGCAAATGGCGCGATCAATTGCGGCCGCGCTTCAAGGGGATCTCTTGGCAGATCAGTCGCCAGGCCCATAACGGAATCTGCGAAGCTGTGGCGACGTGGGATTCAGTTAGCGCGTGCCGTGTGGAGCAGCAGAGAGCGAGTGGTTGAGTGAGAGGCAATGGGCGCGGCACAGTCCTGGTGCTGCGGGGTGAAGGGCAGGGAGGACAACCTGCTGCTGCCCGGCAAGCGGCGGCCCAACGGCTTCAAGCACGACCATGAGGTGCACGCTGTCACGTCGCGGCCGGCGTCAGCACCACAGGTAGGGCGCACTTAGTTGTGGGGGCATTGGGTGCTGCTAAGTTGCTGATGGAGGTGTGGTGACGGCAGCTGATCAAGCTGCAGGGCCCCGCGTACAGCAGCGGGAGGATGGAGGCAAAGTACGAGATGCTGGACGAGATCGGTGCGTTGCGCGGCGGCTGGGAGTGATGTAAAGGAGGGAACTGACGGTTTTTGTGCGGATTGCAGGGCATGGAGGCACGTCGGTCGTGTACAAGTGCAGCGATCGACGCAGTGGAGTCGTCCACGCATGCAAGATCATCGATCGGCGCGCCGTCGAGCGAGAGCACAACGTGTTGATGGAGCAGTTTCAAGTAAGTCGCGTGGATAAAACCATTTAGGCCATACTTGTGCTTGCTGTATCGTTTTCTTATTACTGACGCTGATTTGCTGCTGTTCTTGCGCCTGTAGGTCGAGATCCAAGTCTTGCAGTCGTTGAAGCACCCAAACATTATTCACATTGCCGACGTGTTCCTGTCCGAGTCGAAGATCTGCATGGTACGCTAACGCGGAATGCAACTGCTATACAATTGTTGTTTAGCTAGAGATTGGATGTGTTTTTGCTTTGCGCAGGTGACTGAGTACATGAGCGGCGGGGAGTTGTTTGATTACGTTGTCGACAGGGGAACGCTATCCGAAGTCGAAGCTAGCTCGATTGTCCGTCAGATTACGTCGGCCGTTGCGTACTTGCATGCACGCGGCATCATCCACCGAGATCTCAAGCCAGGTGCGTCTATCAAGCTTTTTCGTCGTTCTAGGTAGTGCAATCGACGTTTAACCTCGTGCTGTCAACAGAAAATATCATGCTGACGAGCAAGTCACGTGGAGCGGCCGTGAAGATCATCGATTTCGGGCTGGCAAAGTTGCTCGACGCGGATGACAAGACGGCTTCGTTTCTAGGGACAAGAGGCTATCTCGCCCCCGAAATGCTGCAGCGCGAGGCATACTCCATGTCCGTGGACATGTGGGCGCTGGGTATCATCGTCTACGTGTTGCTCTGTGGCTGCCTGCCATTCGACGATGATGGGGGCAAGATCGCCAACGAGAAGGCAGCTCGGGTGCGTTACACTCTGTCGGGTCTATGCGAATGGAATGTTGCTAAAGATTTCTTACCATGAATATGTGTAGGCAAAGTTCGGATTACGCTTCCCACGCTGGGCCAGTGGTCTGTCTGAGAGCGCGAAGGATCTACTCCGACATTTGCTTGGTAGGCCAACGCCTTGTCTCGATCATAGTCCAGAGAGTATCAGCTGAAACGAACTTACTGCTTGGCTGTGTGATTTTACAGAGGTGGACTCAAGTGACCGATTCACGGCAGAGCAGGCGCTGGCACATCCGTGGGTCACGGGTGCGCGCACGCCCAACAAGTTCCTCAAATCGCCCAACTACCTCCGCTCGATCAAGCAGGAGCAGATCAGCCAGAAGATGAACGGACGCATGCCATTTGCGAACGGCAACGGCGTCGAGGTGTGCAACAGCAACGGCAACGCCAATGGGCTGGCGATCAGCGTCCGGAGACAGTCTCGCTGATCGACAGCAGTGCACCAAGTTCGTCAGCCGAGCACAATGTAGAAATTTGTATGATCCAAGTTGAAGCCATATCGATTTTTTGCCGTACGTACGTTCATTCATGTCGCACGAAGGTGATCCGTTTTGTTTGGTACCTTCGCGCGACATCCCGCGTTGCTTCCGACGCCGCCGGCGCTCACTTCTCATTTGTCTCGCCGAGTCCGCACGCGCCGCGCCGTCCAAGAAGAAGAGCAGCCCTCCAGCGCCTGCTCAAAGCACGTGACCGCACAGAGGAGATCCGTGCTTTTAATCTGCCGGCGGTCTGGAGTCCAACAGAGCTCTGTGAGGCGCGCAATCCCAGCGACTCCGACTGTGCATAGACCCTCGCGTCTGTAGCCTTTTGCTTGCTTTATTCTGTATCAATCGCGGCCAAGATGCGGCGCTCCACGCGCCTAGAAGCCGCGTCGGGCGCGCGCGCCCCGCGGATGTCCAAACTGATCGCGCAACATGCGCAGCGCGTGCGTCAGGTCCGTCCTCCTTAGCGCACCCCCATAGACCCTCAAACTTGATAGACAGAAGCGCCCATACGAGGCTGCCGTAGACTCTAGAAGGAGATCTGACCGGCCCTTTGCTTGTTCACTTTATTGCCTGGTCGAACGTAGGGCGCAGACGAGTCTGAGGACGAGTGGAAGCCCGACGGAGACGAGGAGGAGGCTAGTGACGAGGACGGGGAGCTCTCGGACTCGGCCTCCTCGGAAGAGGAGATGGCCAAGCGCCGCTCCAAGACCCGGGTTAACAAGAGGAAGGTCATTGACAGTGACAGCTCCGACCAGGAGAAGAAGGCGGCGCCCTCTCGCGCCAAGATGAAGATGAAGAAGGTCAAGCGCTCCACGAAGATGCTGGCCACGCCGCCGCCGATGACCAAGATGAACCAATCAGCCGCTGCAGCAGTCAAACGCGTCGCGGCGGCGGCGAAGACGGAGCCGAAGCGCAACGGAGCGAGTGCGCCGCATTCCGCTGTGAAGGTGAAGGACGAGGTGCCGGACGTTCACCGACGACCGGTGAAGCAGCAGAAGCGCGCCAATATGCAGGTTAGTGTGAGTGCGGAGCGCAGAGCCCAGCAGACGACGGTCTCGTACAGCGGCGTGCCGTCGAACCACACGTTGGACAACTTTTTTGATGAGATTCTCGAGTGGAAGTTCTACGAGGCGCTGAGGCGAGAGACACAGAGCAGCCACTCGTACAATACGGTGAATGACGGATCCGAGGAAGGCGAGGTGGAGATGGAGGCGGTGGAGAAGGTGCCGAGCAAGTTTCGCTCGTATGAACACTATTTCTCGGTGTGGAAGCCCCTGGCGCTGGAAGAAGTGCAGGCGCAGACGATCAATGCCGTGACGACAGACCATCCCAACCCTGTACCAGTAACAGTGAAAGGGTTTGGCGCGACGTTCATCTCGAAGAGCTGCAAGATCCGTGTAGACCCGAAGAAGCAGAATGTCCCTGGTATGCGGCGCAAGGGCGGCTGGGAGAACCTCTCGGATTTGTTCATGAACGATTTAGTGCTTATTACTCCAGACCCTGACTACTTCCGCAAGGCCCTGGCTTCCTCTAAAGGTGTGAGAGTTGAAGCAAACGGCGACGCTGCGGCAGATATTCCCCCCGTTGGCTACTTGGCGATTGTTGCCACTCAGAGAGCGTCGAAGGAGGGGCTGACCATGACGATTTTGAGGTCCGGGTGGGGAGCGTTGGAGAAGGAGGAGAATATCTATCTCTTCAAGCTCAACAATCTCGTTACGAGTGTCCGCGAGTTCCGTGCGTTGTGTGACTGCAGCCATTACGGTCTAATGCCGTTGCTCCTGTCAGGTGAGCACAGACAGGGGACGATGCAGCTTGATTCTCTGGGTCTAAAGTATGTCCAGTGGCTCTCAAGAACCTTTAACGAATCGCAGCGAGAAGCCATCACAGCGGCAGCAACATCAGAGGGGTTTACACTTATCAAGGGACCCCCGGGCACGGGCAAGACCACCACGCTCAAAGGGTTGCTAAACTCGCTGCATTTACGCGAGTACAATCGGTACTACAACGCCGTCCTGGATGTGGCACGCCGACCTGACAGCGAGACAGCCAAAGCGTGGGCTCAGGTCGGGAATGAAAAGCCCCACATTTTGGTTACAGCTCCCTCCAATGCAGCAGTCGATAACATTGTGAGCAAAGTGATCGAAGAAGGGTTCTGCGATGGAGAAGGGCGAAGATACTTTCCCAAAATTGTTCGAGTTGGGCGAGGATTGGTACGTTTATTGATCGATGGCCAGGTACATCTATGCATGGAAAACTTACCTTGCTGTTTTCTTTTAGAGCGCAAATGTTCAAAGCGTTGGTCTGGAAAATCAAGTCGACCAAATCTGTAGCCAGCCGTTGGACGTTCTCGAGGGTCAAATCGGTCGCTTACGACACGAGCTGATGGTGGTGCGTACACCCATTTTGCTGGTTTTACTTTTTTTTTTACAAGCATAAATTTAACACACTCAACTGGTTACAGGTGGAGCGAGATTCGCTAATTCTTCGAGACCAGCTGAGGGGGATTGTTGCTTGGATTGAAGATGATCCTGTAAAAGCGTTAGAGGAGGTTGCCCAAGCTGCTGCACAACAAAATCAAGCTGCGGCCCCAGCGGTTATCGCTGATGAATCGCCCCAATCGCCTCCTCCCCCACCACCGCTTGATCTACCCCCGGTATCTGCGGAGGATAACGCACCATCGTCGCCTTCGCCGCCGCCACCACCGCCACATTCTGCATACCCAGATTCTCCGCCTCCACCTCCGTCACCTCCTGCACCTGGATTCGCCGGCGAGGTTCCATCCCCTGGAGCCAGAACCTCTGAATACACTCCCAATGTTGGTGCGTTTGAAAGCGGGGAAGACGCTACCGATATGCCCGAAGAAGAGGAGGAAGAAGACGAAGAATTTCCTGCTTCGTTCGGAGCCCCACCCCCGGCTTGGGACGAGCAGCAGGACACCTTCAATGCAGAGGCCAGTGGAAAAGCCTTGAACGCGTTCCTGGATGACGGCAGCAACTCTGAAGAAGACGAGCCGCTTCCGGTTGGAGGCAATGCGAACAAGCCCGAAGACCAGGAGGAACATGACGAGCCGTTTCCTCCTGCGCTCGAGCCGCCGACGAACGCGCAGGAGTCTGCCGCTGGAGAGCCAAGCAGTCACCAGGGCGGCATCGGGTCCGCAAGCGAGCCAATTCAAGTCGATGGTGATGAAGGCAATGATACACCCGAGCAGGACGAGCCTCTGCCAGCCCAAGCACCGAGCGTTGCGGTCCACAGACAAGTTGAAAATCTGTCGTTGATGCCGAGCCATGATGGTAGCATAGTGGTGAACTCGCCCCACGGTTCATTCCCGTCTTCTCCGCCGCCCCCTCCACCTCCGCTGTCCCCTCCGCCTCCGCCGCCTCCACTGTCACCGCCGCCGAATGAGTTTCCCGACGATCAGCACCGCCCCTCATCCCCGACCATTATGATGCCTCAGTCCCCTCGTGTGCCGCCGCTCGCAGCACCCGATGCGGCTCGTGAAATAAAGGATTGGGGCCCCATCGACTACTCACGGTATCCTCCCTATGTTGCAATGGCTCAGCGGATCAACGGCTGTTTGGAAAAGCTCTCGGAGGTACGAAATATGCTTGGCCCTTACCATTGTATCGTAGCCCACTAACATGCTGCCTATTTTGCCCTCCTGTTAGGTCAAACTGGAGCTGCAGCGGTACGAGTTTGCTCGAAAAGCAGTCAGCGAAACGCGGGGAAAGCAGTTGCAGTCCACTCGGCAATCGCTGGAGGTTTCCTTCTTGGATACAGCACACATCGTGTTCACAACATTAAGCAGCGCAGGTGTTGCTGCTTTGGATGCCAGCGCCCGATACGATGTATTGGTCGTGGATGAAGCTGCTCAAGCTGTTGAGCTTTCCACCATTATCCCTATGAAGTACGTGCTACATTTACGGGTATTGTGCTCGATATTTTGCTGACATGTGCACCACATTTTGGAAACTAGATTCGGAAGCAAACAGTGCGTGCTAGTCGGCGATCCGCAGCAGCTTTCAGCTACAGTCTTCTCTCGTAACAGCGGCCAATCATTGTACGAGCGGAGTTTATTCGAGCGACTGGAAACATGCGAGCACCCCGTGCACATGCTGCGAACACAATACCGAAGGTATTATTTCTTGGCTGAGGGTTGATTGTGTGTGCGACACGGGCTAACTTGGACTAATTTGTTGCTTTGGTTTCTTGATTTTCCAAGTCACCCCATGGTTTCAGATTTCCCAAGGAATTATTTCTACGACGGCAAGCTTCAAGACGGAGAGAATGTGAAGGGCGACGCGTACGTGAAGCCGTATCATAATTTAGGCGCAGCATTCCTGCCGCTGGTGTTCTGGAATCTGCTCAGCAGCCGTGAAAAGACGACCAAATCTGTGTCGCGCATGAACGTCGGTGAAGCTGAACTAGCGGTGAACTTGTATCTCACCTTGAAGAATTCGTGTCCCCCGGACGCGATCGCTGGAAAGGTTGGCATGATTACTCCGTACAGTCAGCAAATGGAGGAGCTAAGGAACCGGTTCCGCCGCGCATTGGGCGATCGCTACGAGCAAGAGGTTGAGATCAACACTGTCGATGGCTTTCAAGGACGCGAAAAGGACATTATCATCCGTACGTTGACTTGGATATATACTGCTTGACTTTGGGTTTCTAACAATGTTCCTCTCTCAATACTTGATCAGTATCTACCGTCCGAGCCGACCCGAAGGCCGGTGTCGGTTTCCTGAACGACATTCGCCGCATGAACGTGGCCCTGACTCGAGCGAAGTTTGCGTGCTATGTGATCGGAAAGGAGAACACTCTGCGCTCCTCGAAGCCGTGGTCGGCCCTGCTGGACCACGTGTACAATAAGCACTGCATTGTGCACGTCGAAAGCCCGCAATGCAATCTGCTCACGCTCAAGCCGATGGAACGACAAACATCAAGGAGTCACCCAGCAGGACCAAGGAATCCCCACCACCAACGTCAGGGACCCCAGCAGCATCAGCCCTCCCAGTATGATATGAACCAGCCGATGTCTTCAGGTCTTCAGCCACCTTTCGGGCAGACAAACAACGGTTGGAGAGGCAATGGACGAGGGAACGACGGAGGGCGCGGCTCGCGACGCGGTAGCCAACGCCGTGGCAATCGAGGAAGAGGGCGAGGATCGCCGATGCAACAGTTTGCACCGCATCAGTTTCCACCACAGCAGCAGTTCACACCGCAGCAGCAATTCCAGCAGGGACCTGGCCCGCAATACGCAAATCAAGGTCCTCCGGGAGGATACAGCCAGCCTCCACAGATGAACATGGCGATGCAGCGTGCAAGATCTCCAGTCCAAAGCGGGCCACCCCAGCAACAGCCACCACCAGGATATTATGCCCCTCGTGGACCTTCTCCAGCTTTTCGACCGCCTCCGATGCAAGCGCCGCAAGGGGCTCCTTACAGCAACCCTCCTCCTGCTTTTCCGCGTCCAGTGAACAGCGCAGCAGGGCGTGGAAATGCGAATCCTCGAGATCCTCGGCAACGTGCAGGGAGGGGAGCTGGGAACCCGGCATTTGGAAGCTGATCATGGTTGATCTCTAATAGTTTTGATAACACTCTAATTGTGATTCAGAGGCCGGTGATCCTCGACTCTGGGCCCGCTGGCTGTAAATAGATGCTGAGTTCGCGCTAGCTTCATGGAGTGGTGAACCTTTGGTCGACACGAAAGCATCCGTCCGGTTGTGCCTCGCGTTGCAGTGGCCAAGGCTTAACAATCGTATCGTGTCACCACCATGCCGATCCACCAGAAGTTCGTGTTCCCCATGAGGGAAACCATGCCGTTCTTCGTGAGCTCGTTGCGCGCCGTGGACGACTGGAAACGAATTCACGCAAAGCGCGCAGACGCGATCACGCAGGCGGAACTCGAAGCGAACGCGAAGTACGTCAAGAGCCCGTTCGCTCGCTCGATGAACGTTGAAGACCTGCTGCGCTTCTTGGACGACACCGTGCTGGACATCAACTTCATGGTTCAGCTTCCGTCGATTGAGAAGTGCCTTGAGAGGTGGTGGAGGCTCTACGCACGCGACAAGCAAGCCATCGACCAGGATACCGTAAGTTTTACCATTCAATTGTTGCTTCACAAGAGATTGAGGCGTACTGATTGCTGTGTTCTAGCTGCGCAATGTATACTACGATCTAGCTTTCGTGCTTGTCGAGGCAAAGACAGAAGCGATCCACAAGAACTCGGTGTCCATGATCATGCGATCCAGTTGGACGAAATGGAGCTCAAAGGAACCTCCACTAGGCAAAAGCGAGTTTTTTCGCCTGCTTTTCATTCTTGCCCACCTGGTACGACTTGTCAGTTTGAGGATTGTTGATGCATGCACTAAACTTCCGCTACTGTTGCGCAGATGACAGCAACGGATCGGTTAGGTGACTACGTTGTCTTCTTTCACGATACGATGGGTAAAATTTCAAGCAACTATCGCCAGAAGCAGATCCGGACGGAGCAGCACAGTCGGCGGCCGAGGATCCGGCGCAAGTCGACGCTGGATGAAATATTCAAAAGTGGGGGCCCAATTTCGCCGAAGCTCGTCTCGGAACGAGATCGAGTGCAGCCTGCGACGCTTTCTCACTCGGGCGCTTCTCCTAACCAAGTGTTGAACGTGCAGATGGGGCGAGTGCCGATCCAAACCGAAGGTAACGAAATGTTCGTACTACTTGAGTGTTCTTGTGCATGTTACGTAACCAGTTTGATGTAGCCAACCTCTCCGAAGACGAAGATCAAGGAGGCGATTGCTTCGTTGAGCTTTTGGAACGCAAATCACGGTATCAACGTGTCGTGGTTGATCCGCTTCTGAACGACCGGCGCTTCCAAGAGAAGTTCAGGCACCCTGGTGGTGGTGTGAATACCAACACAACCTCGATGAACGACATGCTGGTCGCCTTGAACCCGGTGAGCAACAAATACTGTCCGCCTCTAATGGCGTCACGACTGAGGACAAAAGCGACTCCGAGCCCGTCACGCAGCAACGCATTTCACCAGTCGTCAACTTCAGCGATTCCAGCAGACCCCACGAGTTCAACCAACCAAACGTCGAGGTCGCTGCCGAATACTGTCCAGGGTTCAAGCGATCGAACACTGCACCAATCAAGAAGCACCCCAGCTATCGGGGATAAACACAGCGCGAGCAGACTAGATGCAACCTGGAACACCTCAATATCAACTGACGGCTCAGAGACCCCTCGTGAGGAAGAGCTCCTGCGACGAAGTTTATCCCGAGTTACGCTGAAAACGCGCGTTGATCGCAACAGGGCGGCAGGAGAAGAGCGACTCAAGAACAGAGGCCATGAATCTCCGTGGCACTCACCGAAGAAAGATCAAGGCGAGAAGAAGGGCATTTACCTGGCCATTTCTACGTGAACAATAAAAAAAATCAATTACAGCTTGAAGAGCTGGGCTAGGTGGCGGATAACGGCTGCGCGGCCTTGCTTGGTGGATCGATACACGACGCGGGCACCAGCAACATCCACGATGCATTCGTTCATCGACGGCCGGTTCTGCAGTCGATACGTTGTCGTGGGTAGTGTCACGTTCACGTCTTCTCGAGTTTCGGATGGTTTGGGCGGCTCCACACTCTTCAGCACTTGACTTCGAAGCGCTTTCTCGATGTGACTGGTGTACGCCGACAGATTCAGCTCCAGCGTTCCAACCTCTACTTCAAACATCGACGAACGGAGTAGCAACGCGTGGAGCATCCGAGTCCGTTTAGCACTTTTCTCAAGCTTTTGCGGGTCGTCTCTTGAACAATTGTCGTGTGGATCTGCATTTGTTGTACTGATACTGGATCTCTTCGTGGCACGGGGGCTGGAGTCCTTCGCGTAACCCTTTCGCGATCCTTTTCTTTTGGGCAGATGGGCAACCAGGCTGACGAAGCTGTGATAAGCATCTTGCAGGACTGAAAAATGAGTCGAGGTAGATACATCCATATCTGCTCGATACAGTACAACGATAACACAGTGAATGTAAACACTTCTGACCTTCTCACAACCAAAACATAACAATACTTACTTGATGCCCGTAGTTCATCCGCAACAGCGTGACCCATCGCTAAGCGCATCGCAGCTTCATTACAGTCGATCTTGATCGGCCCGATGCACATCCTTCCCTTCAGCCCCAGTTCCTCTTCCAGATTCCCCACGAACTGCACTCTTCCCGTTGGTCTCGCCACTACCTCTTGAGCTGAATACTTCAGCCCGACGTAGAAGAACCCGTCTTCCGGTAAGCGGATGTAATCACTTGAGATCCACTTGTACTCCGAGATACCATTCTCCAAGTTAGCACCGGCAGTGCTGCCATGGAGATGCTGCTGACGAACCAGAGTGACATGAAACAACCCCACGCGAACCTCCACAAGTATCCTCAAGAACGGCGCTCTAGTGAGCAGCACTGCACCAGAACAGCTCTCGATACCGAGTTCAATTCCAATGCCACGCTTCGTCTTGTGCGTTTGATCCGAATTCCCCTCGGACAACCGCAACGTCACGGGACCCAATTGCCAATTGAGTAGCGGAATGACCTTGGACGGATTGAGAATCCAGACCGGGAAGAATTGCTTCTCAAACCAAGACGTCGTGTGGAGACCTAGCTTCCGCTGCTTGTAGATCCACGCTCGAAGTGGCTCCAAATCTAACGCATTTTCATGCTTCGTGGGGCTCGGTAGATCACTCATCGAAGCAGCATGAGGACGCGACAAAGGCGGAGAAGCTGGTCGAATGGATAGCTCAGCAGGGTCAATAGTCAAGCCTCTAGTGAAACGCCTTCGTTCAGCAGCAGCGCTAAGCTCTGATGACTGAGACTCTGGTGGAGATGACACAGCGTCGACCGAGACACTTCGACTGTGACGTGATGAATGGTCTGAGCTTGAATCTGTGGGGGCGATCGAGAACTCCATCGCTGACGAAATCTTTCGCGTCGGTGAAGGAGGAGCCGCCGTGAAATCTGCACGCAGCTCATTCTCAGCCAACGCTCGACACACGCGTTGCTCGTACACGGTCATCGTAGCAACAAAGTCGGATAATTCCCACTGTTCTTCTTGGGTCAGCGGATCAAACTCCGGTAGCGGACGACGTCGCGGAGATGGAGGAGAAGAGCCTTTACGCGTCTTGGTGATACCACCAGTCTGTTGATCTTGCTGGAAACCTAAGGCCAAAAGCGCTTTCCCACGTCCGTACAACGCAATTTCCATGGCAGATGGACTCAAACTCCGCGCGTACAAGTGAATGTACCGTTTCTGACGTATTTCTTGGAGCTCCTTGTTGTCAAATTCGTCATAGCGCCACCAGTATCTTGGGTCAACGAACTGTGCGAACTGTGTGGGATCCCTCTCCTCTGGCGAGTCCTTTCTGGATCGTTGCTGTTGGTCCAGGATACACCGGAAAGCGTACCTCCACATTGCTCGAAACCAATGCCTAGATTTTCGCTGTTTCTCCACAGTAAGATCGCTATCTGGTGATACGGGAAGAAGAGCAGTGGACACGATGTTGACACTGGGAGGTGCGTGATGCTCCCGGTCGATACAGGAAGGACGCCATTTCCACGTGCGGAAGCGTTTGAAGTAGTCCACCACGTGCTCCAGCTCTTCCAGAATAACAGCAATCTGGTCAAAATCGATGTTTAACTCGATCTCCTCAGTCGCGATGTCGACTGCTGCCAGTACAGGCTTCATCAGGCGTCCACTCTCAGTGGAGTTTTGTTCAGGAGGTACAAAGTCCAGTTTAATCCAGATGACACGCACAAATACCAACTCACGCCGTCCGTCACGATCCAATGGCTTCAGCACACACTCTTTGAAGCGCTTTAATGCGTCCGCATGCGTGAATTGGCGCGGCTTGGCCTCTGCTTCAGGGTGTGTGAGCAGGACCGACGCAACTGGATGCTCCGTCCCATCGGAAGACAACTCTGTTTCTGAGGGCACAGTCCAAAACGCCTCGGCATCAAGATCCGTGTAAAACGACACCTTTTCGATCGTAAGCAGCTTGGACATGACACCATCAGCCGCTTTGGGGTAGTTCACACCAGGCTGCTGGCGTCTATATAGAATCTGCTCCTCCAACTCCCGTGGAGCAAAGCGGATCAACTGCGCAAGAGTAAATACTCAGAACGATATTCTGCACGATTAAGAGAATAACGGAGTTGTACGCACCGGTATGTTGAGACCGTACGCCACAAGTTTATCGCTATCGGTCCTCGGACTCTGTGCATCCAGATTGCCTGCTCGTTAAACGCCTTCAAAGCATCCCTCAACGCAATTTATCCATGCTTACCTCCACCCGAATGTGAATGCGTTCCACCTGAACGATCATCTCGGCCCCCACCGCTTGAACCCGACTCTGCATCGCATAGTAGAGTAAGTGACAATCAGAACCGCTCTCCATGAGGGAGCTCGAAGTGCACTGACAGCACGTACCGAGATCCACTTGGCAGGAGAAAACAGCGACCCGCTCCCCTTCTTGGCGGCGGACGGTGTGCCAAGACACTGCATCATGGCGACGACGAGCTCTTTGGCGTAGCGGACGAGCAGCTCGTTGTCCCACTGCACTTTGTGCGGCCTCAGCACGAGGCAAACGTCACGGACGCTGACTTCCAGCGGCCAGCCCGCCACGGCCCCCACGAGGCCCTCGACCTTGACGTTCCCAATGTACCCGGCCGACAACTCGAACGGCAGCTGCAGCGCATTAATGAGCTGCCAATAATTTGCAATAGAAATCCCTTAGTGTACCAGCACTAGCAAGGGTTAATACACGTCAGTTAGCAAAGCTCAAGACTCACTGCGGTCTTGAGAAAGACGTCGCTGAGCTTGAAGTGGCTGGACTCGAAGAGGTCCCCGGCGTAGAAGGACACGTTGCGCTCCTGCACGTCCACGAAGAACTCGCCCAAGACCTGCTGCAGCACCTCAAAGAGCATCTCGTCCACCCACACAGAGCCCTGAGCTAAGGCTGCACCTTCAAACGCCGCTTTGGGGCCAGCCAACTTCAACTACTCGAAATCGCGGTACTCCGACTAATTCCGGTTTGGATTTGCGGCACTCCGACTAATTGCGATCTGATAATATCTGAGAAAGCCACGACCGCCAGTTGGTGTGCACCACATATCGACGGCCACGTTGCCTTGCCCTAGCGTCGCATCGAGCAGCTCCATTACGAGAAAGAGACCCGGAAGCTTGACTGTGCCCCTCCCCCTTGAGCCCCCAGAGCGTCGCAGCCATGATCAAGTTCGTGCTGATGGTGAACAAGCAGGGCCAGACGCGCCTGGCCCAGTACTACGACTTCCTGTCCATCCAGGAGCGCGTGGCGCTCGAGGCCGAGATCATCCGCAAGTGTCTGGGCCGCAACGAGACGCAGGTGCGACCGCCCTCCTTCCCCCTTCGCTGCCAGATTACCGGTAACGAGACTGACGCACTGCTCGGCTCTGTTGTGTTGTATTGTATTGTGTGCATATGCAGTGCTCGTTCGTGGAGTACCGCGGCTACAAGGTCATCTACCGGAGATACGCGTCGCTCTTCTTCATCGTGGGCGTCAAGGACGACGACTCGGAGGTGCGCAGGCTGATTCCCTGACAGCTGCCAATGGATCTGGATGCTGAGAGTTTATTGTTGGTGTTGTTGCTTTTAGAACGAGCTGGGCATTCTCGAGTTCATCCACGCGCTGGTGGAGACCATGGACAAGTACTTCGAGAGCGTGGTACGTTAGGGGGGAGAGTTGTTGTGGAGATGGAGAGGGTGCTGCAGACTAAAACGCTGTGTGTTGTGCTGCTGCTGTGTGGTGTGTATGGTTTGGACTGTGCAGTGCGAGCTCGACGTAAGTTGGAGTGTGAATTTGCTGCTGCGGTTAACTTCTGTGTCTGATGAGCGTGAATGGTTTTATGGTTTGTTGCAGATCATGTTCAACCTGGAGAAGGCGCACTTTATCCTAGACGAGATGGTCATGAACGGCTACATTGTGGAGACGAACAAGATCTCCATCCTCAAGCCCATCCACCTGATGGAGAAGGCTTCGTAGGAGGACCGATCTTGTCAAGCGGGCTGCAAAGTTGTGAGCGGAATAGGAGCGGTCTGCTTGCTGTCACAAATACATGTTCACTGCTTTCAAAGTTTGCTCAGTGCATCCGCACCGGCAGGTTCGATGTGCCTACTAACACAACCTTGAGGATTTGTGAATCACCGCGTACTTGGGGACACCCGAGGACGTGCGAGCGATATTAACCCCTAGTATCCTTGTAACACTGAACGCAAAAACAAACTTTTATTATCCCGATCGGTTCCTTCTGTTTGTATATCTGTTCGAGTTTTGAGCCTGTTATTGATTGACGTGTGGGTGGCGTGGGCGTGGTGGTCGTCGTCGTAGAGCGACCAGTTGCTCCGCTACAGCATCTTGAAGCGGGACAGTCAGTTCTTGTCTCGGAGGTGGCTGCGTCCGATGCGTCTCCAGCCAGGGGTCCAAATACGGTTTCCAGCAAGGCGACGGCAAACAACCCACCACGTCGACCCCGATGAACCAACACAAGGAGAAATCCCAGCCAAACGATTTACGCATCCTTTTTCGCCAGTGATGTCTTCTCCGCCGGCCACAATAGCGATTGTAAAGGCCACCACCACGAAAGACCCGAAGACTCAAGCTTGGAGGTTGCGGTAGAGGTGCCCTGCTCTGCAGATAAGTTAGCGCCAGCAACAACAACTACAAGTGCTAGAATACGTACCCTCCGTTGTATTCGCTGATAGTCTTTGATGCGGCTGCATACGCGGAAGCGCAGATTCCACCACCAGCATTTGAATCTTACCATCAGCGCGAAAATCTCCTCCGAAGTACCGGTCGCTGCTCAGGCTATAGAAACGATTGATCTCCTCGAAGTAGTGCAGCCATCCATGCTCGTCAAGTGCCATAGGTATGTCCCTGTCATCGAGCGTTACAGCTTTCGCACCAGCCAGGTCCAGCCATTTGCCGCCCATCCGCGCCAGGTAGAGCTGCACATCGGCTGGCAGCTTGCGTTGACCCAGCTGGGACTCCAGCTCGGTTGCGATACTTCTTCAAAGACCGGAACCGATGCGTTTGGCTCGATCTCGACGGAAAACGAGTGAAGATCCTTAACGCTGTAGCAAGGAATCGTCACCCTCTCCATCTTTCCTGTTCGCGGTGGATTCTGGAATGAGAAAGGTGACGAAGAATTCGGTTGTACGTACCTAAGCGAAAACAAACTGTGATAGCCGCCCTCTCCAGGCAGCTTTTTCACGTTTTTTAAACGTTATTTGTACTAACGTTAAAAATAGTCGATTTCGGTACAGTACAAAAACGGTTGGACTATTAATACGCGGAACGCAAAAACTGTACCCAGTTGAATGAGGGCGTTTAATTCCGCTTATGTATTGTGCCTTTCTGTCTTTTTGCCTGTCCTTCATCGGACTTTAGAAGGCACTTTTTTAATTGAAGGGAGTGCTTAAATCTTAGGATTTGAAAAATAAAAAGGAGTTCTCAGCTCACCCTAATGGTGCCAGGCTAGCACAGCCAGCTACTGTAAGGAACTACCTACGTAGCTCAAGCACATACTTCGTTATT